>CAJHQQ010001232.1:0-107302 GCA_905132885.1 Moricandia moricandioides
AAATATCTACTTAAACACCCTAATCTACTTAACCCATGAATCACAAGTTCATTACTCAATACTTTCCTTGAGAAACCTTAAACCCATATGAGATTCAAGGCAAATCATGTTAATGAGCAAGAAAAACACAATAAAAGATGAAGTACTTCCTTCCAATGATCAAAAGGTTCAAGCTTTTACAAGTTTAGACAAAGTTTTGAGAGAAAATTGAGATCTCCTTAGGGTTTTAGGGTCTAAAACTATATCTAGGAGTCCTAAAAATGAGTTGGATCAACCCAATAAACTCGGGTTGACCCATAAAAAATTGGGTCTTTTTGTCTGTAGCGACCAGCTGAAGTCGCTACGGCTTGGTCGCTATGGCATCCGCATTTCTCTTGTGGGTTTTTAGCGACCACTCCTGGTCGCTACGCCTGGTCGCTACACCCCTCTTTTGCTCCAAACTTCACTTCCTTAGCCTCAATTGCCTCCAAACTCACCAATAAGCATCTCCAACACCTGATATAGACAAATGTAATGGAATGCAACCTAAATATGCTTAAATGATATCCTATATGCTCAAAATGCATCAAAATAAATGACCAAAACTATGCAAATATGTAAGATATCAATTGTTGGAAAAGTGTGGTCATACCATCCAAATTCGAGGTTTTCTCCGGATGCATCATATACAATACGCTTGTAACTTTCTTCTCACTTACCAATTTTGCAAAGAAGTATATAAACAAGAAATGCACCACTACAAAACCACACTGCCAATCAACACCAAAAAGAGTGTTGTGTACACCAAAACCACAATATGCTTCTGAGCATAATAATGCTTATGACTCTGAATCCAGGAATGTGTTCTTCAAGTTTTTTTCTTCTTTGACTAACCTAGGGGTATCTCGGGCTTATGGAAAGACTCAAATTAATTTCTAAGGAGTGGTGCAATCCATGGATATCCTCTCTCCGAGTATGCAAATGGATCCAAAAGCATGGGCCCATATCGTGTAGGTGTTCATGAGCAGTGTGACTTAGTTTCACGCAGCAGGTGGATCGAACTTAAACGTGTTGCCGTCCCAACTCCTTTCCCTTATCACCCGACCACAATGTACCAAAAAAAATAAGGTACAAAAAAGCCAAACTATACAACCTTGTTTGACTCACTAAATCTACGAAAGTTGCAAACAGTCATAGAGACTCTAAATTCAAAAAAGGAGAAGAAAACGTAGTAAAAGTATAACACGACGAAATCATAAGAAGAGATTAAAGTCTATAGATCTAAAACCTTGCAAAAATAACCAGCAACATTAAGCCAAGATAAGTGTTTACCTAAATGAGTATTGCTAGGAAGTATATAAAGTCCGCCTTTCTTAGTGGTGCATTTCGTATCAATACTAACTATCATTGTTTTTGTTTACAATTTCAGAAGACCCTACATTGATATTAGGTTTAATTGTCATTTATGTAATGAAGGATTGAGAAGTGGGTAATGAATTGGTGGGAAAGATATTGTGGTTTTACCAGAAAACTAAGAT
This sequence comes from Moricandia moricandioides, assembly GCA_905132885.1. NCBI lineage: Eukaryota > Viridiplantae > Streptophyta > Magnoliopsida > Brassicales > Brassicaceae > Moricandia > Moricandia moricandioides. The sequence goes on from CAJHQQ010001232.1 coordinate 1,518, forward strand.
TTGATGAAAAAACATAATTTTGTTGTTCTGAAACTCGATTTTGCAGTTTTAGTTAGTGGGAAATTTATTTTTGTGGTTTTGGCGGAAAAACTCGTTTTACGGTTTTGGCAGAAAAAAAATATTTTTTTGGTTTGGCTGGAAATACACGATTTTAGGGTTTGAGTGAAAAAACTTGTTTCGTGGTTTTGACAAGAAAACTCGATTTAACGATTTTAGCAAGAAAAAAATATTTTTGCGGTTTTAACAGAAAAATTATTTTTGTGATTTTGGCGGGAAACTCGATTTTGCAGTTTTGGAAAGATAACTTTTACGGTTTTGGTGAAAAAAAATATGATTTTACGGTTTTAGCAGATTTTTTTTTTTTTGGAATTTGGCAAGAAAACATAATTTTGATGTTTTGACCAAAAAAACTTTTTTTTTTTGGTTTTGGTTAAAAACTTATTTTATCGTTTTGGTGGAAAGTTTTAATTTTACGATTTTTGTGAAAAAACTTAGTTTTATGGTTTTGATAAAAATTCTAGTGGTTTATAACAGTAAAATTTGATTTTATAGTTTTAGTAGAAAAACTTGCTATTATAGATTTGGAAGAAAAATCAATTTTATGAGTTCTATTTAAATTTTAAAATTGTGTTAAGCATGTAAAATTCAAGACTTAATTATGTTCGGACTTTTTCTAGCCATGTTTCAAAAGTCATGGATTAGGATTAACATTTTTTTTTGATACAAAACTAAGATAACTTTGTTAGGTTGAGCTCATTTTAACATCCCTATCTATAACATTATCAGTGGTTTTAGAATATTTTTAAAAATTTAATAATCAAATAAATATATTACTGTAGTTGAGGATTTTCTAGCTTATCAAAACTAAGAATTAAATTATATTCTATATGGTTTGTCATGCTCCTTTTTTTAACCACTGATTAAACATAACACTACATATCTAACTATAAAATAAATAGATTATTTTTTTTAGTTTTTGTTCTCTAAATTGTGTCTAAAAATTAAAGTCACCAAAATAAATTTAATAAAAGGAGAAAATGAAAATTTTATCTTCATTTATAATTTAAATTAATTATTTTACAAAACATTTTGGTGAAACCATTTAAAAATAAAGTTTGGGAAAACCTTTCTGAAAATGTATTATATCTTTCTAAATTTGTACAAAAGAGTTCTGAATTCAAGAATGTTTTCATAAATGTGTAAATAAACTTTTTGAATTAACTTGTATGTATATTTTAGAAGTTTTTCATAAAAAATGTATATCATCTTTCTGAATTTAATTTATATGCCTATTTAGAAAAATATTACTCATATATAACATCTTTCAAACATAAGGGAAGATGATTTAAATATGTATAATATATTCATAAAATTTAGATATCAAACTCATGAATATCTTCCGAAAAAACATATTTAAGAATATCTTACTAAATATAGATATAATATAAACTCAGTAAAGTATTCATAAATATTATATTCATTAAGCTCTTCCTAAATATACATTTAAAATATATTTCTAAATACACATTTATGAAAATTTTCATAAATTTAATGAAGATATTATAAATATTTATCTATATCTTCCTAAATTTTAAGAGGATAATATATTTATTCAAGAATATCTTCTTAAACTCAAATTCATAAAGGTCTTTCTAAACCTTTTTAGAAAATTTGTTTTCAAAAAAAAGTTTACAAAAAAATTGGTTATCTCAATTATTGCCAAATAACCAAAAATGGGAAATTTGATTTTTAAAGAGAGAGAGAGAAAGAGAGAGATAGAGAGGGGGTGTTTTAGTTAGTTAGTAAATTTGTGTTTTTGTTTACACGGTGCAATTTTTCTTTTTTTTTCAAATATAAAAATTTCACTATAAAAAAAATAGTTATTTATTTCTATATATGTAAAAGAAAGGTATAATTGTCATTTATCTTTTTAATGAAACATATTGTGGTTATTTTTAATTTTGGGGGTTATTGTTGTGATGAAAACTTTTTAGAACTATTCTATGGTAGTTCTCTTATAAAAATACAACTAAACTTGATCTGCGCCCTTGCGCGAGTGTTTGATTTAACTTGTGTTCAACGTAAACTTATAAATTGCTCGTTTTATAAAAAAATTCATGTATATTTTTATGTTTTGTAATTTACATATAAAGTAGAATATATATATATTATAATATAGATGTTGATAATATTTTTTTATTTGTACATAATATTATATTAAAAATGTATAACTTGATACAATTTGATGTAATTTTATTATTCATATATTAACTTATTTTTTTGTTAATTTATTTTGAAATGAAACTACATACTAAAACTTTTTAATGGTCAATATATAAATATTGATTTGGTTAGATAAGCTTTAGAATTGTAATTTTTTAATTTAAATTTATCTTAAATGCAGTGGCAGAATCTGCAAATAAAAAGAAATATAAAAAGAAAGTAATTAATTTATTGTAAATGCAAAAGCTAAATTTGTAAATAAGAAAAAGTTTTTTTTATACTGATATCCATGTATCCAAACAATTCTCATTTATATTATTATCCATGTTTCCAAACAGTACCAAAAAGTATTTCAATTTTAATAATATAGATGTATATGGACATACAAACAAAGGGTTTGTGGTAAAAAAATAAAGTAAATCAAAGTAAATATAAAAATGTAACAAAAAGGAAATTAAAAAGGGTGAGAAGGTGGAAATAGAAAGAAATGTAAAAATAATATTCCCTTCATTTTGCATGTTCTAGAAAAAAAATATTTCACATCTATATATTTTTAATGTATTAATTAATAATAAATTGTAAATTCAAAAAATAATTGTGGTTATTAGAATCCTATTAGTTAAAAGGTACACGGAATACTTATTAACAAAATATAATGTATCTAATCTATTAAAAGTGAAGTACAAAAAAGAAATAACCCTTACTTTTATCTAATATTTACAAAGAATGCCACTAATATTATCCTTGCATCCAAACATCTAAAAAATAATTCATAACAAGAAAAAAAAATATGGGCTAAGCCCATTAACAATCATTTTCATTGGAATTCAAAACTTTATAATATGTATTATCCAAATTTTTATAATAAAAATATAATTATACATATAATTAGCATTAAATTAGTTTTATTTTTTATTCATATTCATATAAGTTACACAACTATATTTGAGCTATAAAAATATAATAATGTTAATAATTTTTTATAATAATCTGAACTTATTCATTTATAATAACAAAATCATGTAACTTTCCATAACAATTTAGTGACTAAAATACATACTAATATCTATTATAAATGGTTATATATACAAACAAATACAATGTACTATTCATTTGTACGATATATATCTAATAAAAATAACTTATGTAATTTATAAATTTAAAATTTTAATCACCATATAATAATATACACAGTTAGGTCTAGGACGGATCGAATATCCAGGGTATTTTAAGATATACGGATTTGGATATGCATTCGTCGAATTCGTAAAATTGTTATCTGGATCCGGATATTCAGGGTTAGGATATTCAGACTAAAATCTGAATACACACGAATATTCAGACTAACTATTAACTATCTATTTAGTCTATTTAAAATAATTTTTTTTAAAAAACTTAAAAATCATTGAAATTTAATAAAATTAAAAAACTACTTATTTTATATAAAACTATATACAATATACATAGATAACTATATTAAATTTTAAATATTTAATATTCGGATCCGGATATCTAAACTTAAATTTTACTATCCGAATTTGTACATGAAGCAGTCACATCCGTAAATCACTATCAGGATTCCCGAATATTCGTTTTGTGAAGCGGATGAGATCCCGGATCGGATAACAGATATCGAATATTAAGTTCTAGTTATACTTACAATTATATCAAACAACTTACTTAAAATATTTGACATTTATAAAAATAACACCCGCGCGGGCGCGCGGGTCAAAGTCTAGTTGATAATTAAAATTTTACATATTTTTTAATATGTGTAAAATTTCTAAAATATATATCTTTTAAAATAGAGAGAATATCCGTTACTCTAAAGTAAAAATTGGTGTGCTTTTCTTTCTTTTTGAATAGTATCTAAAGTACCACAAAGTTATAATATTTTATTTGATTGGTAGAATTTCAACGGAAATCGGAATATTTCAAATTTGGAGTAAAATATTACTCAAAAACAGCCATCCAATCACATTCAAAGATAGACATACGCCGAACTTGGCGAAGTCATGAAAGACATTTTGTGAACAAATTATTCCTCTATTATTTAGTGACTGATGGAATGGGATTTTGTCCTTATTATCTATCGGAGCATGTGGTTGAAGCTTCGTTGTCTGAAGATTTTTCTTTTTCAATCATCCTGACGTGGCCATAACCAGCTTGCCCACGTGAAATTTGACTTCTACCCTGGTTACGATGCGGTTGGTTATAAACGATCAATTCTCTTGAATAATTTTAATTTTATTTTTTATTATAAAAATAATTTTTTAAAAATATATAAAATAATATTTTTTTATTTTGAAATTTTAATATTTTTTTAAAAAAATTAAATTCTATCTCCAAAAATTCATCTTATAATTTTAAACCTTAAATCTAAATTGGTTAATCCAAAACATAAAAGTATATTTACACACTTAAATATTTAAAAATTATTTTTATGACAAGTATTTTTTTTAATTAGAATAGGATATTTTTATTAATTAATTTAATAAGTTTTTCATGCATTAAATTGTACTCTTGCTGCGACGAGTTTTAAGTAAAAGTAAAACTAACATCATTGGATTTTTGTAGTTCTGTCCTGCATTTTAACGAGGCATTGACTCCATAATAAACCATGTGTAGTAATGATGAATCTAAGGAATTCTAATTAATTTGAAACTATATTAATCCATTAGTATAATTATGCAGATGTGGGTATGTTTATTAGTCATGGTAGATGCTTTAGTCGAGTAGTATCGTGGTTAGAGCATTTTGCCAAAAAAAATAGAATGCTTTTCTAGAGTTTTGTAACCAAATTAGGGCTAATTTCATTAAGAAGTACAGAAAAAATATCACCAAAAAATTCTTTCATTAATCATCGCTTTTGGATGTTAGCATATAGAATGCTTACAATCTATATGTACTTTTATTATTTGCATAGGTCGATCAATAGATCTATTGCTATAGCCTACACCGATATTTGTTTTATTTGCAATCAAAAAAATAAAAATCTCTAAAAATTATTAGCTATTGGTTACTAGTTTTGTGTCATCTTGGTGAAGTTACACCTTTAGGCTTCAGTTCAATTTGCCTGGGCTTTTCCAGTGGAGGATGATGTTGTAGAAGAAGAAGAAGTTGTAGAACTTTCACTCTTAATAGCAACCTCAACGAATTGGGTAGTGACTTGTTCCCACTTGGTGATTGTCGTCTTAATCTCTGCTTGTTGTTCAGGTGTGCATGTCAATGCTCCTCCTTTCTTGTTTTGATTTTGGGCTATAATTTTAGCGTGGATTGCATCTAGCTCTTCCATAGACTTTATCACTTCTGATTGGAAAGTTTCCATTGACTTCTTTACCTGTCGATTTTACCAAGAAAATAAATAAATAAATATATAGACGTTATGGTCATTAATATTGTAAAATGAAATATATGTAACGCACTTCTGCTGATTTGCCTGTAATTCTTGAACGAATAAATTGCATGGCATCACCAATCTTTCCAACAGCACCTTTGATCCTAGCGAATAAGCCTTTTTTCTTTGGAGAGGAAACCTTTGCGGAACCAGTCATGGTACTCTTTAGTTTCTCGAAAAATTGCTTGTATTCTTCCTTTGGTGGACACTTCTTCTCTAGGTTCATTAAGAATGCCATAACTTGTTCGGATGTCTGAGTCTCGACTTCTGTCACTGTCACCTCTTTGGTCTGGCTTGTTGTACTTTGAGTTCCACTTGAAGCAGAGTTTGACTGAGTGTTTGTCTCCTTAGAGGGAGTTCCAGCTCCTCCAGGGTTTGAACCACCAGCTCCTCCAGGGTTTGAACCACCAGCTCCTCCAGGGTTTGAACCACCAGCTCCTCCAGGGTTTGAACCACCAGCTCCTCCAGGGTTTGAACCACCAGCTCCTCCAGGGTTTGAACCACCAGCTGATGGCTTGTTTGATGATGGACTTCCAGTAGAGCTTCCGGGGTTAGGACCCGAGCCTCCAGCGGTTGGGGTGGTGGCGCCATCAGAGCCTTCGTTGGTTGTAGTTGTTGTGGTGCTGACTACCATAGTGTTTGCGATCTTAGTAATCACTGTCTGCCACTTCAAGATCCCATCTTTAATTTCTTTCAGCTGTTCAGGTGTTAGTGTCATGGTCTCTTCCTTCTCTTCTTTCTTGCGCCCACCCAAAATTTTACCACCCAATGTTTTCATAAACTTAAAGGTTTCGATAGCTTCCTCTTTCTCCTCTTGAATTTCCCTCTTTATCTATAATTTACGTATGCATGTAAAAGATATTATGAAAAACTTAAATAAAAAACATAAAACTTTTATTTGAGCGTATGAAACTTTTTTTTTAAATATCAGAACGGCACTGATTATAATAACCTCTTTTCACTAACCTTTCCAATAGCAAAAGAGGCGATGGTTTTGAGGATGCCATCTTCTTTGGCCTTCACTTCAGCATCATCTTTTTTGCGAAATAAATTTAGTGGGCAAACATACTTGGCAAAGCCTCTGAGTTTGTCGAAGAACGTTTTGAATTTGCTTGTTTTAGGACATTCTTTTTCTAGGTCGGCCACAAATATCGTCACTACTTTAACAGTGTAGCCTTCAACTTCACCCACCGTCTTCGGATCTTCAATCTTAGGCAAAGATGGCTTGACCTTCAAAAAAGCTGAAGCCACGTCCAAAAGGGTTACCGATGCAAAAAGAACTGTGAAGCATAACAATAGATGAACTCTTGCCATTATTCTTTATCTTTTTTGTTTTTTTATAAGAAAATTATATATTTTTTTTGTGAGGAATGAATTGAATGGTTTGAATCGAAATGGAACTGTGTGTTTGTTTTTATAGTGCTTTTAGTGTTCTATGTTTAGAGTTTTTGATCCTATAACTATTGAGAATTTGGTGGTCTAAGGTCGAAATTATAGCAAAGAGTTTAACGGTTCTTGCGCTTCACAAATCATTGACGGTATACCACGAAGATATAAAAGATACTATGTATCTCATCTAAAAATAACTTTTAATTAATTATTATCATAAATAACATGTTTTAGTAGGATATATAACATGTAATTTCCCACGATAACATGGTGCTTTTCCTAACATATTACATTCACTTTCAGTTTTTCACTGTGATAGAAACACGTGATCACATATAATTTTTGTAGTTACGTGTCACAAATACAACCCTAGTTAGAAAAACAATGATGCATAAGTTGTTATTACTATAAATATGATGTTATATTGGTCATTAACATGTTATATCATGAAATGCTGTATTATTGTTTATAGAATGTTCGATCAGTATAAAATATCATGTTATGTAGAGCATTACAATTTTAAATGTGTACTATATGGATTTCAAAATACATTAAAATACATAAACCAATAACGCCTTTTGAGTAATGCGTTCGTCTTTGTATTTTTAACAAATAAATCCATTCAAATCTATTATGAAATCAAATCCATTAGTAAATCTTGAATAACACTTGATTTAAATTATAATTTATAAATTATGAAACCAATAACACATGATTTCATTATAAATTCTAAAATCATATAACCACTAACATTTGATTTATTGGATTTCTAAATCCATTAAAATACAGAAACGAATAATCCCCACGTAATATAAGGGTATAATCGATTTTTTATTCTTTAAATCAAAGTAAGAAGTGCCTAAGTAGCACTAAGCCACTAAGAGCATGTTTATTGGGGGCTCTTAGTGGGTCTCTTAGCGGGTGGGACCCACTAATTCCCCCAAACAACATCCCTTAAATCCCCTAAATAAGGAACCCATTTGCCAAGTCCCTTGCACTGTTCGCGGGCCCCACTGACACGTGGCGGCCCGCGATTGGTGCTTTTATTTTTTTTTTAAAAAAAAAAAGAAAAAAAAAAAAGAAAAAAAAACAAGGACCCCTAAAGGGGTCCTTGCAATAAACTTGCTCTAAGGCCATCTTTAACCCTAGCACTCCATTTGGGGTGCTTGTTTTTTGTTTTTTTTTTAAAAAAAACAGACCAATCACAGGACGCCACGTGTCAGTGGGACCTGGGAACAATGCAAGAAATAACAGAAAATGGGTGCTTATTTAAGCACTTTTGGAGCTGGTGCTTGCACTGTTTGCAGGGCCCACTCACAGTGGACCCCGCAAACAGTGCAAGCACACGTGGTTAAAGATACCCTAAGGGCATGTGCAATAGGGGTGCTTAGGGTTTAGGGTTTAGGGTTTAGGGTTTAGTGGGTGGCTTAAGGGGTGGGCCCCCACTAACACCCCCTAAAACCAACTCTTAGGGCATGTTTATCCGGGTCTCTTAGGTTGGGGTTCTTAACTTATAATTTCACGTTTTTTTTTTTTTTTTTTTTTTTTAATTTTTCCGTTAAGAGACGTCTCTTAGGTCTCTTATTTAAGAGACGGTTCTTAAGTTTTCTTAGTTAAAAGTTAAGAAACGTCTCTTAGAAAAGTTAAGAACCCCATGCTACGAGACCCGCAATAAACATGCCCTTATTTCCCTTGATTAATCACCCCTTTTGGTTAGTTGCTTGCACTGTTTACGGGCCTCACTGACACATGGCAGCTCGCGATTAGTTCTTTTTTATTCTAAAAAAAAACAAAAAAGAAAAGAAAAAATAATCACCCGATTTTTGGGATCCTAGGTTAAATGTGTTGTGAGAGCATAAACAACCCTAAAAACTCCTTAGGGGTTCTTATTCTTGTTTTTTAAAAAAAAATAATAAAAAAAAAGAACCAATCGCGGGCCGCCACGCAGGGGCGAAGCTATGTGGTGAGTGGGTGGGGCATCTGCCCACCATGATTATCTTAAGTTAGTGTAATGTTGTATAGAATTTTAGTAATGCCCCTGTTAGAAATTTGAATTTGTAAATGTATTACTAATATTTTATAATTCTGCCCCGGATAAAAATTATTCCTAGATTCGTCACTGCCGCCACGTATCAGTGGAGCCCGCGAACAATACAAGAACCCTTTTAAGATTAACTCTTAATTAAGAGATTTATGAGGTAGTTCTTAAGGGTTGGACTCTACCCGCTAAGAACCCCCCATTAATCTTGCTCTAAGTGCCTAAGATAAAAAGTGCCTTAAAAATGTAATTCTCTCATTCAACCCCAACTTTTTTAATCTTTGTCAATAAAAATGAAAAATGTATGCCGTAACTAATTTACTTCTAATTTACTAAAACAAGTCACTTTGATATACAAAAAGAGATAGATATACCATAGACAATATATAAATTTTACCAACGAAAAATATATAAGTTTTTAACATATCTATTCTTAGATGGACGAGTGAAATCACGATTTTATTTTGAACGTGTCTAATATACGCGAAATGTAAAAGTAAATTACATGATGATAAATGACCTCGGCGTTCTACAAACAAACAGGTGTGAATAAGAAACGATTTGGCAAAGTCGGAACAAAATCATTAATAGATGTCGCATAGCTTTTGCTTAAAGGCGTAATGAAAGTACATTAAAAGCCCACATGGGAAACAAAATCACAACGCGCCTCGGCTTTAGCAAGTGTCACGCTTTTTTACGTCAATACTTTAAGTTTGGCTAGCGACGTGAAGAGTTAAACCAATAATGAGACACTGAGACAGTCATGCAACGTGAGAGCCAAAAGCAAAAAGTCTCCGTTGCCGGAATTCGAACCCGGGTCTCTCGGGTGAGAGCCGAGTATCCTAACCAGCTAGACTACAACGGATGTTTGATAGCCAAGTTTCCAAAATATATTTACTATGAACCTCCTTGGCCCAAAACATCATCAAAGGGTTCTCAGTTATGGGAAAAGAAAAATATTGCAAATTGTTTGGTAATATCTTTAATAAAACGTTTTTTTTTGTTTACATTATAAGCTGTATTGAAAGGTGAATGTCATAGTTTTCTAGGTTTCCGAAAATAGTCAAGTTTCTTAGCCCATTTTCCATGAAAAAAATTATAGAATCAAGAGCATATCTATGCAGGGCCGGCTATAGGGGTATGCAAGTGGGGCACACGCCCAGGACCCACCATAAAACAATTAAATTTCAAGATAAAAATGCCCTTATTTTTTATTTTATTTTTACATTAAGGCCCCATAATTTATATTTAATTAACACTATTGCATACAAAATAGATTTGCCAAGAACCCAATATGAAGTTGAGCCGGGCCTGCATCGATGTTGTTATGCAGATCATTTGTTTTTAATGAAGTCATTGCACATATATTACCATGAGAATTTTGTGTAAAGCCCTAAAGAACAAAGGAACAATTTTTGCATCTTAACTCTCAAATAAGCTTGAAACTTGAATTCCAATTGGGGATATCACATTCTAAAACAGTCTCTGTTTCCCAGAGAAGCGGTAGCCTCTAGTTAATTCTAGAATAAATGGACATTTATCTTCCTTGTGTTACAAGAAACACAACGGTAAGTGTTCATAAAAACTGAGATCTTTGGTTAAGTATGTATAATCCTTTCTCGGTCTACATCTCAACACTTCGTACAGTGACGACGACATCTTTTTCCCCATGTTAAAGTCGTTGTGAGAGGAGACTCACAGCTCAGTTAATTAATCTGAGAACCACAGCTTCCTGTTGTTGCAGGTCATTAGTTTTTTGAAGTCTTTGTACATTTGAACACTTGGTAGGTAATACTTAATTACAATTTATTTGTTTTCTTTCTATCACGTTATGCACAAAACCATGAACAGGTTTCTCCAATGTTCCATGTCCTGTCCCTTCTAGCTCCATCATTGTAACAGAGCCCTAAGAATCAAAAGAACATTTAAAATATATATCAAGTATACTGACACAAGAATGGTATAACGTGTAAGCTGGCCTTTGACTTTGGTAAATGATAATGATGCGATTTTCATCATCATCATCATCATCATGCAAAAGTAACAATTACCTTTCTTGTCCCCTTCCGTTCACTTCCCCTCCAAAGACCAAGTTGCAAAGGTGCTGAGCATTTGCTAGTCCAGTACTGTGAACCATCCCAAAGAAGGCGCTTGTATCTCTTGATAGCAGTTCTTGTGGACTATCATACTCCAAAGCCTAATAAAATTGACACAAGGATGTTGCCAAGCTATATCAGAATACTCTTTTCCGTTTGTTTCTAAGTAATAATCTTGACATTACCTGACCAGAACTAAGCACAAGGATCTTGTCACAGTCGATAATAGTATTCAATCTGTGAGCGATAACAAGCATTGTGCAAGACTTGAATTCCTCACGGATGGTCCTTTGTATCAGAGTGTCTGTTCTGACATCAACAGATGCAGTCGCTTCATCTAGGACAAGGATCTTGGATCTTCTTAGCAACGCTCTCACTAGACTCAACAGTTGCCTTTGCCCCACGCTGAAATTCTCACCTCCCTCACAGACCTTCACAGATTCAACGTGAGTGACAGTTTTATCAATAATCTCCATAACAAAAAAGAACAAACAACTCTTTTTAAACTTATACCTCAGTATCTAGGCCTAATGGATTCCTGGCGATAACATCTTTCATATGGGCCCTTTGTAGAGCCTCCCAGAGGTCAGCATCATTGTGCTCATCAAATGGATCAATGTTGAATCTCACCGTACCTAACAAGAAAACAATGATTCTCAGATTGCATGAACATACTTGCAACGTACTCTTAGATTACACACATACCTGAGAAAAGCACTGGAGATTGTGGTATGATACTCAGGACCCTGCGCAGATCTGTCAGTCCGAACTTAGCCACATCATAATCATCAATCATGATTCTTCCCTTTTCCACTTCCACAATCCTAAACAATGCATTCAGAACAGAAGACTTCCCTGCCCCAGTTCTTCCCACTACTCCTACTTTCTCACTGGGAGAGACAGAAAAGGACAGTCCATGTAATACCATAGGCAGCCCTGGTCTGTAACGCAGGTGAACATCTTCAAACTTGATAGACCCTCTTGAAGGCCAGCCAGGTACTGGACGATTGCTCTCTATTATCTCTAAACCCTCAGAAGGAAGATCAATGTAGTTACCGAGTCGCTCAACAGAATTCAAACTGTTCTCTGCTTTGCTAGCTTGCCTTAGAACACCACTCATTAGAGTAGTGATATTCAGAGTGTAGCTAAGAAGAAGACCCATCGTTGATGCAAAACCAGCTTGGTTCTCTGCATTACTGCTTCTCATAACCGCAAAAGTTGCAGTTAACCAAATCATGACACCTCCAAGAGTCTCCAATCTTATAGTGAGCCAACGATTACAGGTGGTATTAGCAAGAGTGAACCTTATGTTGTTGTCCACTGATCTTCCATTAATCTTTGCCATCCGATCATATGCTTTATAGGCTCGGATGCTTGACAAACCATTCAATGCTTCTCCAAACTGAGCATAGATAGGTGATCTTGCAACGGAATCCATACGTCTTACTTCACGGGATGTGTTCTACAAACCACAAAAGTCATTATCATTCCAAAACAGTGTAACACAATTTTGCTTTTATTTGATGACATGACGTAGAAAATTACCTGATAGTAGAGGTACGCTGCATAAAACAGTATGAGGAGTGGCATTATTGCCCACAATGAAATGGTACTAACAGCACCTATAAGAGCAAACGTCGAGAGGAGTTGCCAAAGCTGGCTCATGAACATATTCATTAGGTTGGCGACATTTCTATCTACATCACCAATATCTTTAGAGAACCTGTTTATTACACGACCAGTTGGGTTTGTGTCGAAGAAGAGCATAGGAGCTCTCAGGATAGAGTTCAGCATTGCGTCATGGAGTGTTTTGGCCGCATGTAAACTTGATGTCAGAAGCCAAAAGGAGTTGGTAAACGTCACAGCAACCTAAACCAAGGACCATTATAAACTTTAAATTTGTGTAACATACTACAGATGTCAAGTCTTTGTCAGAAACACAAACCTGACCAAATCCGAAAAGAGCAAACATTACAATGTAGAAACCGGTACTGTAACTCTTTGACGTGCTTTGGTCAGCCCAAAAACTTAACCATGTGCAGCTTGAAACTCGGAGAAGTTCAGTTGTTAAATAGCATGCCAAGAGAATCAAAACTACCCATAAGCCGCCTACTGCATCTTTATACCTGAAAAAATAGAAAGTACCTTAGCCATCATCTCTTTGTATCAGAGCTGAGCTAACTAGTACCTCATCAAAACGTTCCAGCTAATGACGCCAGACTCTCGTTCTTCTTGCTTGACAAGCACGGATCTTCCCTGTTCACTTTGCTTGTTACTGCCTAGTTTTATTTCACTAGCATCAACATTGACAGTAGGATCTTTGAAGATCTTCTCGTCATCAACTTTGTTCATCTCTTGGGTTGCATCCATTTTCCCAGCATTCTCCATCAGTTTCTTGAACAAACTACCATTTTCTGACAGCTCTTCAAAGGTTCCTTCCTCTTTAATCATTCCCTCTGAGACTAAAACAATTCTATCCATCAAAGGAAGAAGATGTAACTGATTTGTGATAAGAATCCTCGTTTTTCCCTTCAGCTCTTCCTTCATGCAACTATCAAAGACCTAAAGGTAGTTTGGTCATGCAATGCAACACTCATTGTTATGTAATGGATCAACCATAAGTAAGAATCATTACCTGCTGAGCAACATGAGCATCTAAAGCACTCAAAGGATCATCGAAGATGTAAACATCTGAATTAGAGTAGACTGCCCTAGCCATTGAGACTCTCTGCTTCTGCCCTCCACTAATATTCACCCCACGTTCTCCAATCTCTGTAAGATCACGGCCCTGAATAAGCGAAACTCAGGAAGTTACTAAGAAATGTCATACCAAGTACATGTTATGTAAGCCTTTCATCCCACTTAACCGGAAGCAAATCAAGATCTTGTTGTAAGGCAGTCACTTCAATAGCCCTCCAATATCTTTCCGGTTCAAAATCTGACCCAAATATAATGTTATCACGCACCTGCAGTACATAGATGAAAATAAGGTACTGAATGGCTAAGCTGTAATCTTTGTTTTCAGAGCCAATGGGAAGTAAAGGTGACTCACAGTGGCATTGAAGATCCATGAAACTTGAGGAACATAAGCTACGGATCCTCTAATAACAACGTTGGAGGTTTCACCATGAGATAACTCTCCCAACATTGCCGAGACAAGTGATGTCTTACCTTCTCCGGTTCCACCAACAATGGCAACCAAGCTTCCGACTGGTATCTCCAAGTTGATATTAGATAATGTGGGCTTTGTTGTCTGGAAAACATCGACATGTACATTTCAGAAACTTATGTCCTGTTGCATCTCAAGATAATCTAAACAAGAGAGAATGTTTAGAGGATTCACCTTTGAATCCCAAGAAAAGTATCCATTCTTAATTGAAATAACTGGAGCTCCTAATTGAAGAGGTAGGTTCTGTGCTAGAACTCTCTCTTCACTAAGAAGTAGGTCCTCAATGCGTTGTAGTGAAACATTTGCGTTGACAGCCTAAGAGGAGAAGTGGCAAAGAGAATATAACTGAATAACACTAGCAAATCCATTGACACATGATGCGTCCAATATAGACCAGTTTTGATCAGGTAACACAAGGTAGGTATATGAAATCATTTAGGAGGGCATGATTGTTGTAATAACCTGACTTAGTAGATTTGGTAGCATGTTGAGAGGAGATCTTAGAACTGAGAAGAGAGAAAGAGATGAGAATGCCCTTGCTGGTGTCAAATCTCCTCCCAACAGAACAAAAACCCCAAATGAAACCACAGTCACAACTACTGGGGTGCTGTTTAGTACAAAACTATTAAACTGCAAGAGGAAAAACATTAAAAATGAAAGACATATCTTCTTTGTGCACTTAAGCAAAATGGGTTTATCCTAAAACCAAGCCCTCTGTATAAAAGTAACGACTGATAAGGAGTCATACAGCTGATAGTAACTGAGCTTTTCGAAACCATGAGAGCTCTTCGTTTCTAATTCCTTCAATACGCGACTCAAAGCTCTTTTCCCATGCATAGCATCTAACAAAGTTTCAAATAATACTGCTTTGTAAATGTGACATTCAGAAAAGCTGATAGAGGAATAAGTAAGAGCATTTATCATACTTTACTGTATCCATGGATGCCAAAATCTCATTCGTGACACCGACTCTCTTGTCAGTCCACTGGAGTCCTTCTTTAGTCAGTTTCCGCATCTTGTTTATAATCAGAGTCTGTTCATCAAGAAACCGAGTAAGTGGACACAACGATGCTGTACCATTCAGAAACAAGTAAAAGAAGATTATGAAGCTTCAAACCTGGACAGGAATTAGGAGAAACAGAATCAGTGAACCGAAAAGCGAAGCAACTCCTAGTTGTTGATAGAGAAGAAATATAGACATAATGATGCGGAAGGGAGCTGACCATAAGCCATGTAGCTGTTCTGTTATTAGCTGAGAAACATTGGGAGACTATGTTAGCAGTTACAAATCAGTAGTTGTGCAAAGTAGTGAACCAAAGTATACCTGAAGTGCACTAGCATCTGCAGTTATCATATTTGTGACCTTTCCAGATGTAAAATTCTTGCGAGCTTCATGAGTTAGTCTCAAAGATTTGTGGAATACAGCTGCAATCTACAAGGAAATTAGCATAACTTGTTGGAGAATAAACATAACTAAATGAGTGTAATGGAAGTTTCACAAAGTTTTACCATGGTTGACCTCAGCCTAAATGCCGCACGTCCAACATGCTGAAAGTATTGAGATTGACAAAGCACACCTAGTGTCTGAGGTTTTAAGAGGTTTCAACAAGAAAAAACTACAATATGAGAAAACCAAACATGACAGTTTAGGAAAATGTAAATGAAATACTTTTTGATACATACCACTCCAACGAAAATTAAGAAAGCATAGACATAGCCAACCCAAGCTGGATCATCTTCTTGCATTGCCTACATAAAGTAATGCTTAAGTTAGATTGAACTAGTACTGGTCCTAAATATAGTTTTAGTAAGGATTAGGCTCAAGCAAAGCTTACCCGCAGTAACTGGCTCAGTATAAGCGGTCCAACAAATTGAGAAAGATCATGTCCAATCTACAACATGCTAAAACATGATGTGTTATAAGTGTTGTCAAATACATAACTGAACATTACTGTTGGATCTATATTATGCATAGTAAAATAATAATCAAGAGCTTTTCTGGTATCTATATATTAACCAACCGAGAGGCAGAACAGGAGTATCTTTACCTTAAAAATACCACCAAACCAGAACCTACAAAGATAGAAAACAAAAGTTATTGCCAGTATCGATAATGTGTGGCTTTAAAGTAAACTATGGTAAAAAGATTATCAGCCTTTACCTTCCACCAAGGCTTTTATTCAGTGCTCGGAGAAGCCATGGCTTGCGTCTCCGTGATTCTTCAGTCCAGCATCTTTGAAATCTATCAAATAATAACGAATAAGAATGTTCTTGATACTTTGCAGAACATTCTACCAAGTAAAGAAAAAAGAGAGATCCTACAGAACAGAAGGCACACTTAATGTACCTTTTGATCAAAGTTTCTGTTTGGTCCCATTGATCTAGTTGCCAAACATCCTTCTCGGTTAAGGTCTTTCTGTAGCCTAACTGCATAAGCGGCGTGATCCAGTCAAAGAATATTCCTAAGACAAGAAATCATAATAAGTAAACCAAATAGTCTGAGCATTCAACAATTTTTTTCTTATCAATTTTTAGGGGTTACCTACCTGTAAAGAAGCCTGCACGTCGCTCGGGACATATGTTCTCTCCCCCAGGGAGGACATCATATGCAACATTGTCTAATGATTCATTGTTTACAATATGGTAATTCTGGTAAGGATCTAGTTCTGGAATGTAGACAAGAAGCATAACTCCAAAAATAACCTGAAACAGAAAAAAACATATAAATACATAAGTGAGGCTAATCATTTGTCTCAACATCAACCTTAGGGATAGCCTCTCCTTAGAAAGTTTAGCTATTTATATTGTCTTTCACTATACATATAGACTGAAGCTTTTGGATGTAAGTTCCCAAAACAATAATTATATTGTCTTTCACTATAAACTTTATAAAGTGCAAGCTTATAGGT
Organism: Moricandia moricandioides; assembly: GCA_905132885.1. NCBI lineage: Eukaryota > Viridiplantae > Streptophyta > Magnoliopsida > Brassicales > Brassicaceae > Moricandia > Moricandia moricandioides. The sequence goes on from CAJHQQ010001232.1 coordinate 18,739, forward strand.
AAGAACCATGTTCTACCAACCTGAGCACATCTTGAACTGATACAGAGATATAGAGCAGTTCTGCAATAGAAAATAGAGAAAAGTTATGATGAAATTCAGAGCTACCAATGCACCAGAACCTGTACTTGCTTAAATTTGTTAATATATAAACAAACTCATGAAATTTAAACGTCGAATCACCCAGTTAAGTTCCTTAATATATATGAGATATACAATAGCAAACCTATTTAGTGAGTTGTGGAGAGGTAACACAAGGTCCAGCAGCACAGCATCAGCAACCAAAACATAAACAACACCAAATCTCACGTACCATCTGAACTCTTTGACATATCTTTTGGTTTCTAACCCAACCAAGAAAAGCATGGAGAGCCAAGCGAATGCCTCAACGATTAAAGATGCAACCTGTAATTGAAATCACATTCCTGATATTGAACTTTCATCATTTTTTTAATAAGAAGGGTATGTATATGAGTTCATTCTCAGTAACCTCAAAGGGAGGAATATAAGTCTCTTCATGCATGCCAAAGAGTGAAATCCTCAAAACCAATCTCAGTAGAGGCTCAACAACACAGTAACAAGCCAATATCCCTAGCACACAGTTATAGTACTTGTTCCTCAAAACATATATCTGAGCTTTGGAGTGGCGGACGATGATCCATATCCGGTACAAACACAAACCAAGTAGCACAAATTGAGAGACAAGCATCACTAATGAGTCAATCGCGCAGGGCGTGTATGCACCAAACGCACCATCCACTGTTTTTTGCCAAAACCCGTCTGCAACTGGCTTGCAGTACCAAGTCAAGGCCTCAAAACCCATCTTCTTCAAAACCAAAGCTGGAAAATAAAAACGAAATGCATATGCTTAGTACTATTAAAAAGATTATGATGCAACAGTTTCAAGCCCATATATAAACCCCCTAACAAAAAAGTCAACATTCATCAGCGGGAACCCGACCAAAAATTAACAAGAAAAGACAAGATTTTTGATCATTCAAGTCAACGTATGAAAAGCATCAAATTAACCCATTTCCCAAAAAAGGCTAAAACCTTTTAACAACAAAAAGTCACAAAGCATCAACCTTTTAGTGAGATGACCTGAAGAAACCTAAAACGTTTATACAGAGAAGAGGTGGTGGAAGAAGAAGAAGAAGAGAGAAGCGTATACACAAAGTTTGGTCCTGTGATCGTTCGTAGAAGACCCAAAGTTTGGAGCTTTGTCAACAATCCACTCAACTCCTTTAAATAAGTATAAAAAGGTAAGTTTCAAAAAAAATATATATAAAAAGGGAGACTTTTGGGAGAATTCAATTCGTCAAGCACGTAAGACGTTGTCGTTCAATCACTATTGGTTTCATAAATCAAACCCATAAAACCAGTTTTCTTTCATAAAAAAATCGATCTCCAAATCTGTATTCAAATATTTTATGATGTATAAAATATTTGAAGGAAGGAATTGAGTTTCCATGAACCCTCTCTTTTTCTATTGTTAATTAATTTCTTAATTTTTTTTAGTATCCTCAGTCAACTATTTTCTATCTGAAAATTGCATAAAATACTTGAAATTGGTATACACTAACATTTTAATTTTTTTTTCGACTAACACTTTAAACTTTCAAAGTGACATTTATATCACAGAAAACCTTAAATTTGGCTTACTTGTTCATCAAGTAAAATTAACATGTATAACAGATAAAAGTGATGATGTGTTAGATTTTTTGAATAATAATAATTATTTAGTTAATAAAACAAATAAAAATTCAAAAAGTTAAATATAAAATCAGAAAATAAAACAAAAATTTAGAAAATAAAATAAAATTTCAAAAATGAATTAGATTAAATGAAAATAAAGAAAATTCAAAAATAAAGAAAAAGCACAAAATTCAAAAAAAAAGATAGGAAATTCAAAAAAAAATTACAAGATTTTGTTTTAAAAAATAGATTTATCAACGTTGACAATAACAATTTCAAACATATCCGGATGATGATGGTGGTTTCTCACATAACCATTAACAATGACGTTTTTGACATATCTTAAATGATATTTTCCGACATCATCGTTAAAAATGATGGTAGATATGTCAATAACGATGATTTCGATAACCATCATTTAAAACAATAAATATGTCAAGGTTTTATGAAATGATAGATAATGTCAAAATTTTTAATGATAATGTCGGAAACTATCCTTAAAGATATGTCAATGATCAAACTATCGTTAGAGATATATCAAAAATATCACTGTTAATGGTTATGTGAGAAACCACCATCGTCATTAGTGATATGTTTGAAATTGTTATTGTCACGATGATATGTTTTTTTATAAATAATCTTGTAATTTAAAAGAGAACATTATGATTTTTTATTGAATTTTTCTTTAATTTTTGTTTAATTTTCTTTATTTTAATTGAATCTATTTGATTTTTTGAAATCTTTTTTAATTTTCTGATTTTATTTTATTTTTTAATTTTTATTTAAATTTTTATTTAATTTTATGATTTTTGATTTAGTTTTTAGTTTTTAAATTAAATAATTATCATTTTTCTAAAAAAACTAACACATCACATCACATTTACTTGTTGTACATGTCAACATTTTGTTTGATGAACAACTAAGTTAAGTTGAAGGTTTTTTGTGATACAAATGTCACTTTGAAAATTTAAATTATTAGTGAAAAAGTTAAAAGTTTAAAGTGTTAATCTCTTGATTTTCCTCTTTTCTATCCTTTTCCAGTTATTTATTTTATATATTTTGGATTTGTTCAAATTTTCTCTTTTTTATTCTATTTTAAAGAGTTACATATTATTGTTAATTATTGCTACAACAATAATTGTTTTAATTATGTTTTCAGTTTCCATTGAATTAAATATATCTGAAATTATTCATAATTTTCAATTAATCTAATAAGTAAATGTCCGCCTACAAAAAAAGAAGAAGTAAATTTCCGCCTCATTTCCATTTATTAAAAAAAAAAGTCAAAACGTCTGAAATTGGTTGATGTATCACCCTATTGAGCAAATAAAAACATTAGTGAAAGACCACGAAGTTTCAGGATCAATTTCTAATATAGACTTCTAGAGGTCAAAAATTATAATAGGTAATTTTCTGCCTCATTTCCTTTTATTAAAAAAAAAGAGAAAACGTATGAAATGGAATAGATGTTATATCACCCTTCTATTTTAAATTATTAATTTAATAGATCACCTATCCTAAGAAAAAATCTTAAATGAGTTAATAGTCATTTAACCTATTTAATTTTATATATTTACAAATCCAACCAATCAAATCAGGATTCAAATCTATGTAACCAAAATTTTGCCCAAATCCATCTAATTATTTAAATTTTTAAAATTAATATACTCCCTCTGTTTTTATTTGTAGGTAGTTTAACATAAAAGAATGCAAATTAAGATTTTTAACTTTTTAGAAATCAGCAATCGAAACATGTTGCTTTATCTACAACACATTCATTGTCTGAAACATTTAATTAGAGAGTGAGATCATTACTATTCTTAAGAAGAATAAAAGAAAAAGAAAAAATTTAAAAGTGAACAGGAATACCAAAAATCACACGTTTGAATTTTTAAGAAAATTTTACAACATAATTTTGGAGCCAGTTTTTGTTTAACCAATTTGAGCTAAAAAAAACTCAAAATTTAACAGTGGAGCCAAAATTAAAAATTTCTAAAGTTTTTGATGCTTATTTAAGCATCAAACCAGAAATGGTCACTCATTCTTCTCTATGGCTTCTGATTTTGATTTGAATGTTTCAGTTCAAAATAATGAAAGTGATTATTTGTTTGATGTAAACAGAATTCCATCGGAAGAAGAAGAACATTTTCTGTTTTGTTTGCTTTTTGACTTTTTCCGTCTTTTTGTTCCATTATTTTCTGAAGAAAAAACGGGTTGAAGAAAACAAATCAAAAGAAAATTTTGATAGAGTAAGAAATAGTTACGTTAGATTTGTTAGATTTATAGTAAATTTAGAAGACACAATTTTTGATAACTAATAAATGTTAGTAGTTGACTACCTATTAAATTTAAAATTTACTCATTGTAAGTTGTGTTCAATTTTTTTGGAAAAATAACGACTCTTTAATTAAATATTTTTAATTATATTAATTTATTGCTTTGGATTCTACAACACCTTATATTGTGAAACAAATATATTTTGCTAAAACTACTTACAAATAAAAACAGAGGGAGTATTAGTTATACTATTTCTTACACACACAAATTGTAATAGTTATACTAGTTACACTAATCCTAAATGTTGCATTAGTTATATATGTTATATTATTCCCCAAATTTTTATATGCACTTTCTCATAAACATCTCAATCATAATGATCACGTACTAGATAAATCATCATATAATGCTAATTCATTGTATTTCATGGCACTTCATTTTTACATTCGGTAGTATCTTTCACAATAAAGACTATCATCACACAACGAAATATATTCATCGTCACCAAAAACAAATAAAATAACACTAGCACTATGTAATAATATCAACTATACTAGTTATACATGTTACAATCCTAAAATATTATGTGTTCTACAAGTTATTCTAGTTGTGTCAGATATACGAGTTTTTAAAAATTATATTATTTGTACCAGCGATATAATTAACTCAGTTGTACCCGTAACACCCTCAGTTTTACAGCACCAAACAAACGTCTTATCGATAAGCGTAGTCGAGGTTCAGACAAACTGTTGATCTAGACAATCAATAAGCATGGTCAAGAGGTAGGGTTGGGAGCTTGGGTAGCTCCAACAACCAAAACAAGGTCTCTTGTACCCCAGAATAAGTGTAGTCAGCTCAAAGCAAGCTTAGGTAGATGAGGTTAGCTTAGAGCGTGTAGAATAGCTTGAGTCACCTAGCTAACCAGATCGACCAGATCAGACAATTAGGTTGAGGAGTGAGACGGTTACGGTCGATCATACCATAACTTTCGGGTGTGGTCGGTGGGGTTAGGTGCATAGGCTAGGGTGGCTTGGTTAGGTTATATTAGGCTAAGGTATGGGTCTTAAACTAAGGGACAAAGGCAGTTGAGGTCGGTTATGGGTGGTTATGGGGGAAGGGCGCTAGTGCAACTCTTGCCATTTTTTTCCTTTGGCCAATGGTAAGCCATCGATCATTTCCCCTTTCTTAGACATACCCCTTACCTTATATTCTTTGTGGTTAGACAAATCTAAAAAGGAAAGCCCTAGAGAGAGATATATTCAAGTGAGAGAGAGAGGTTTCCGGAAAGATAGAGAGTAGGCGGTTAAAGCTGAATTGGCGACCCAACAAGACGAGTGGTCAGACGGTCCGGCAAGGCAGTCCGGCAAAGCGCTTAGCCAGATTTCGGAAAGGTCTTCGAAGGGGTTCCTTGAAGCATTGCGAATTCTCTTCTCATCTTTCTAGAAATTGCTAAGGTGAGTGCGAAGGCATGGGTTAGATCCCAAGGTCCATGGGTATCCGCATAGGGTCAAACTAGGGTTACTTGGTTGATTTAATGAGTGCTTACATGATGGGTACATGATGCTTCAGCCGAGTGTATTATATTGTTTGGTGCATTCATGTAGATACTCAAACCGGCTATATGCATATAACCCTAAGTATGGGTGATGAGCAACTGGGTCGATCGTTTATGCAGGGTTTGGCGCATGGTTGGGCGGTCAGATGGGAAGAATCTGCCAAGGCCAACCCTTGGAGATGAACCATACCTAGCGGACCTTATCATTTGTCCGAGTGTTGTGTGGGGTGATTGGTCGGTTACAAAACTTAGGATCATTAACTTGTTAGGCATGTGTTTAGGAACTAACATGTAGGCGGATGGATTCACCTCACTAAGCAACTGTCGAGTTGATTATGCATCATTTTGTAGAAGTTGCTAATGACAGCATGTGATAATGCAAGACAAGCAACCGATGGGTATGAGTGGTGTTTCAGTCATATGAGTTTAGTATGTATAGAAACTACACTAAAACAATGATGTATCAAATCTTTGGTTTTTAATACAATACAACAGTGTGGATTTCCTCACTTGTGCGCTTGTATGATTACATTAGGGGAATCACTTGGTTCGAACCTCACTTGAAATACAATTAAACAAGAAAAGAACTTTATAATATGATTTATTTTCCTAGGTCGCCTATCGGCCTAGGTGGTGAGTACCGCTCGGACTAGTATCCGATTTGGGGCCTTACAGTACTAGTTCTACATCCCTTACCAATTTCACGATAGCAGCTTTGGTGTGCTAGGAACAATACATGTTTGTTTGATCTTGGTGCCCATGATCTTATAATCAATTTGTTTTCTATAATGTTATACTTCATGCTGGAAACTACCCATAAAAGTTTATCAACGTTGTGATATGTTGTATTAGCTAAAATATTTAATTTGGACAATGGTTTTTTAAATAGTTAGACTAGCTGCAATAGTTGTACTATTTTTGGAAAAAAAATCATCTTTATTATTTTACTCCCTAAGCCGAAAAAACAAATGCAGAGCCAAAAAAAACTTGTAGTAGAAAAGGATTCAGAAGAGTATGCTTCAAAAGATGATGCATTAGCCATGATGAGGCTAAAGAGAATGCATAATCACTCATTTTTTGTGTTTTGACTTGTGTCTTGGACTACTTATGCTATGTTTAATTGGATTGTTGTTTTGTGTTTCAGATTTGTTGTAGGTTTTTAGATTTTTGGTGTACTTTTAACTTGAGTTTGTTTTCTTCGTGAATGAGTGGTATAAACAATATTATTAGTTTAACTACGACAATATTTGAGTTTTATTTTTTAATATTGGGTGGTAGGCGTTGGAAATAAAAATAAGAAAAGAATTAAAGCAGTTATTAACACACATACATGACATACCAATTTGGATGTTGCGTATGTTTAGAAATATTTTGAATTTAACTATCAAAGTTTATATCAATCAAAAGAACCAAAGCCTAAAAAACGCAAAACTAGATGAAAGAGGAAGTGTGTGACAAAGAATTTTTTTTACATGATCGGTGAAGAAGAGAAACAACTACGAGAATGTATGTATGATTGGTATGTCTGGTACAACTAAGTTAATATAAATAACGCGTAGTTGTACAATTTTTGAATTGTACCAAGTTGAGTGTAGTTATATTTTGGATGTAAATTTGAAAATTTTAGTTATGTTATACACAAAATATGATTGTATTAGTTGTACCACTTAATTACATGCCTATACCATGTTTGCAATATTCTGTAATCAAATCTTTTATAAAATTATGCTTGGTGTATATTTTTAAAAATAATATGCTAAGCAAGTAAAAAGATCTTATAATTATAAAGTAGATCATGTAAGCTTATGAAGTAGTGTTATAATTATCAAAATTTCGAAAAACTTAGAATAATTAGGAAAAAACTTTATAACTACTTGCCAGTTTAGATATTTGATTATTTCTTTCATATATAATACCCAACTATTTTTTCAATTTATAAAATAAAAAATTTGTATCAGTTGTATCAACTTGATATAAAAGAAACTATATTATTTTTAGCTGTAGTACAATTTTTTTATTTTATGGGGTTTTATAGTTGTACCATCTTCTATAACTCACTTCTACTGTAATTTTATGATAATTTACAATAGCATCATATTAAATTTTGAAATAGATTCATTATATTAACATTAATCTAAACTAACAACTTTCGGAAAGAAGGATTATCAACTAAGCAAATTATATACACCAAATCAATAAGTATGATTTTTTAGTCATTTTAGTTGTATCAGTTGTACCGGTTATCTTCTAAATTAAAATTGGATATTCAGATAAACCCATAATTCTGTATTTTTATTAGTGATTTGATAAAAATATAAGAATAAAATGAAGTAAATAAGAAAACTAACTGAAGAAGAAAAAATTAAAGACAAAAAAATAATAGAAAAATGAAAGAAGAAGTGGTACATTCGACGAACAAAATATGGGATGAGATCCACAGTAATTTAAATTGGTTTAAGAAATATTTAAATAGATATTTCATGAGGGTCATCGATAAATCTGTTATATTAAAATTGAAGTGTAAAACAATATTTGCCTATTTATAAGTGGTCTTTTACAGGTTATTATTCTTTTTAATTAATTTTAATCATTTTATTCATAGTTTTTTAAAACAATGCATATTTAGTTATATGATGACACATGTAAAATATATAACACTAATCTGAAAAATAAATATCAATTTTAAAACAATAAAAATCAATATCCGCGCAGAAGCACACATCAATCTCTAATATATATTATCTACTACTATATAAAAGTGAAGTACAAAATAATATTTGCCTATTTTGTGTGGTTTCTTACAGATTTTCATTCTTTTTTATTAATTCTTCTTTTTTTGGTTTTTTCTAATATTTTGATAGCATTTATTACAAACTACGAAACAGAACCTACCTGTTTTGAAGAGTTTTATTATAATTTTTCATTTTTCTTAACTACTTCGCTAATTTTATTTATCCTAGTAAAATTTGAAAACATTTATTTTACATGTTAACTATAATAATTCGACATGTTTGAATGAAATTGTTCTATTTGTGACAATAATCTAAAAAGGTTAAAATTTGTTTACAAAATCAGTTAGGCATAGATATTAGAGCACTTGTTCATGTATTGATTAATTATCAGATTCGATTCATGTTTCATTTTGGTGTATATAAACATAAAAATATTCAAATAATCAATATATAATTAGTTATATAGTAACAAATGTAAAATATACAACATTAATATGAATAACAAATATCAATTTATAAAAAGGTATATATATTGGAAAGGGTTGTTGTAGAAAAAATAATTTCAATTGTGGATATCACAGTCTGAGGAACAACGCTGTCCCGCCAAAGAAGCGTAGCCTATAACAAATGGACAGTTTGTCCCGTGTATAACAAGAAACACAGACAAGTTCACCAAAATGAGATTTTTAGGTCAATTAATGTAATACTTTCTTCGTTTACATCTCTACATTGTCCCAGTCAAACGATCTCCCCTCTAAACTGTAGTCTGAGTGTTGCATTCGGTTCTTCGCCAATCTGCTCATCACCGCAAGCCCTGAAAGTGTTGTAACACAAAATCTTATAATCAAGAAACTTCATATTAAGTAGAGCAAGCAGAGAGAAACATCTTAGCAATAACGTTACCTTCGACCATTTTGTAAAGAGATGGCCACCAACGCTCTCTAGAGATATCATTTTGGGTAAGAGACTCATCAATATCTTTATCGTGCTTCCCTTCCAGAACACTACGTAGAGTGACTACTGCGTCTTTGGTTCTCTTCAATATACTGTTATCATCTTGAATCTCGAGGCTTTGAAGGTCGTTGTGAGATGAAGTGAGGCTCACAGCCAGAGCAAACTGAGCAGCTGCAGCCCAACGAGAAGAAGCTTGCCATTTCCTCTGGCCTTCTAAAGGTTGTGATGAATCATCACCATTAGCCTCTCTTACACGTTTGTTTTCAAGCACTATACCACGTAAGTACTCAGCATTTGCAGGTCCTGTACTCTGAACCATCTTCGAGAAAGAACTTTCTCCGTTTGAAAGAAGATTCTCCGGTGTACTAAACTCCTGAACCTGAGGTATTTGAGAATCTCAAATATATTAGCTGAAGATATAAAGCAAATATAGCGTTAGAAGATGAAGTTTGCGTACTTTTCCAGAATCAAGGACGAGAACTTTGTCACAGTCGATGATGGTATTGAGACGATGAGCGATGATCAGCATGGTGCATGACTTGAATTCTTCTCGGATGGTCTTTTGGATGAGGACATCAGTTCTAACATCAACAGCAGCAGTTGCTTCATCCAGGACAAGTATCTTAGATCTTCGCAACAATGCACGTGCAAGACTCAGCAACTGTCTCTGTCCAACACTGAAGTTCTCTCCTGCCTCAGTAACCTGAGCCCAAATAGACTTAAGAGTTACTCTAATGAACACAAGAGATGAAAAATGTTAAAATTTAAGTACCTCAGCATCAAGACCAAGAGGATTTCTGCGGATAGTGTCTTTCAAGTGTGCTCTCTCAAGAGATTCCCAAAGATCAGCGTCGTTGTGTTCACTAAATGGGTCAAGATTGAATCTCACAGTACCTAGATAAACATAACACATCAGTTATTAACTTTTAAGACAAGTAAGAACAAGTACTAGAAGACGTACCTGAGAAAAGAACTGGCGCTTGAGGTATGATTCCAAGAACTTTACGTAGATCCATCAGTCCAAACTTGCCAATGTCGCATTCATCGATCAAGATCCTTCCATTTTCCACCTCCACGATCCGGAACAAGGCATTCAAGAGGCTTGACTTCCCAGCGCCTGTCCTACCCACAATCCCCACCTTATCCATTGGAGAAATGAAGAAAGAAACCCCATGAAGCACAGGAGGTAACTCAGGGCGGTAACGAAGAACAACATCTTCAAACTTGATGGAACCAGATGATGGCCATCCAGGAGGTGGACGGTTGTTTTCAATGACCAATGGAGCCTCTGATGGTGTCTCGATATAATTTCCAACACGCTCAACAGAGTTTAAACTATTCTCAGCTAGACTAGCGAGTCTCAGTACTGCTGTTAAAGAGCTGGTTATACTCAAAGCGTAGCTGAGAAGCAAACCCATTGTAGATGCAAATGCTTGTTGGTTCTCTGCCTTTCCGTTCTGCATGACGGCTAATGAGGCAGTTAACCAAACCATGAGACCTCCCAGAACTTCTAAACGGATTCCCAGCCACCGGTTTGCACCCATGTTCACAAGTGTGAATCTGATGTTATTATCCATTGATCTTCCGTTGATCTCAGCCATGCGGTCGTATGCTTTATAAGCACGGATAGTTGAAAGTCCATTCAACGCCTCTCCAAACTGAGCATAAACTGGGGATCTTGAAACGGAATCCATACGTTTAATTTCACGAGACGTGCTCTACAGTAAGGAAAGTATGGTTTAGCACACAACACTAAGCAGTATTTGTGTTTAAAAGGTATGTTACCTGGTAGTAGAGATAAGCTCCATAAAACACGACCAAGAGGGGCATGATGGACCACAGGGACAGGGTGCTGACAATCCCAATCAAGATAATAGTTGAAAGAAGCTGTGCTATTGAACTCATAAACATGTTTGCAAAGACTGCCACTGTTCTATCAATATCACCCGTATCTTTTGCAAATCGATTGATTATCCGTCCTAATGGATTGGTTTGAAAGAAGACCATTGGAGCCCTTAGTATGGAACCAAGCATAGCATCATGCATCTTTTTAGCTGCATAAAGACTCGACATAATCAACCAATATGAATTGACCAACGTCACAAAGACCTGAAACCAAAGAGAAATAAGTCTTAGCACAAAACCAAAGAGCTCTCTGTATCCTTTTCTTCTCTCAATCATTTACCAAGTGGAAGTCATACCTGTCCAAAGGAAAGAACCGCATAGATAACATTATAGAACAAGGGTCCATGACTCTTTGGTGTTCCTGCATCAGTCCACTCACTCAACCAAGTGCTGCTTGCAACTCGAAATACTTGAGTCAATACGTAGCATATGAGGAGCATCACCACCACCCATCCACCTCCAAGTGCATCCTGGTACCTGGAACATTGTAACACCTCAATAGTCATTACAATGACCTTCAAATACGAAGCTTAGCAAAAAGAAACATGAATAGAAGAAGTTGAACAGCATATGTCCATTTTGAAGTAAAACACCACAGATGAATTGACACTTTATGTATATTTCCACTTTACCTCTTCAGGACTTTCCAACTCACGACTCCAGTTTCACGTTCTTCACGCTTAACAAGCACAGAGTTTCCTTCTTTAGATTTCTTTGACTCGATTCCATTTATCTGTAGATTATTAGTGCTGCCGTTCTCAACTGGTTTTACAGATATTTGATCAGCTTCAACTTCTTCATTTTCTTCTGAATATTCTTCAACCTTTCCAGCATTTTCCATTAACCTCTGGAACAATGGGCCACTATGGGATAATTCTTCATATGTTCCTTCCTCTTTTACTGTTCCCTCATGGACAAGTAGAATTTTATCCACTTGTGATAGGAAGTGGAGTTGGTTTGTAACAAGAACTCTTGTTTTGTCCCCAAGTTCTCTTTTTATGCATTTTTCAAAAACCTAAAACAGCCAGTTTCAACAATCAGATAACAAAACCTTATAAATTCCAAAATTTGCAAGATCGAAAGAAAGAAAAAGTATTGTACTATCCAAAAGAGCCAATGGCTAGTTTACCTGCTGACCAACATGTGCATCAAGGGCACTTAAGGGGTCATCTAATATGCACACGTCTGAATTTGAGTAGACGGCCCTAGCCATGGAAACCCTCTGTTTTTGTCCCCCACTTATGTTAACACCCCTTTCTCCAATCTCAGTGAGATCACCACCCTATCAATCAAGAGGATACAAACTTATGAGAACTAGAAAAGAGAATTCCATTCTACCAAAAGAACCGTTTTAACGAAACTTACAGGCAGTAAATCAAGGTCATGTCTCAGTGCAGTCACATCAATCACCCTTTCATATTTTTCTTTGTCAAAAGGAGCACCAAACAATATATTGTCACGTACCTACACAGTATAAATTACAATCATCAGCTCTGAATAGCTTAAGATAAAGCAATTCAGATTCTTCATTGGTCCGTATCTAAAAGCACATACCATTATGTAGAAAACATATAATACGTAACAAATTTAAGATTATGTCAAGAGGAAAATCTGAAAACTTTGCAGTGAGAAACATAGGATAGAAACAGAAGCATATAAGAATCTACCGTTGCGTTAAAGATCCATGAAACTTGTGGAACATAAGCGACTGATCCTCTAAGAGTAACTGTCGCATCAGATATTGCAGGAAGTTCCCCAAGCATGGCAGATATTAGAGAGGTTTTTCCTTCTCCTGTACTGCCCACTACTGCAACTAGGCTGCCAAGAGGTACATCCAAGTTGATATTTGACAAGGTTGGCCTATCTGCCTGCAAGGTTTGACTTCAATGACAATATGTAATTAAAAAAAAGTTAAGAGGTAAGGAACATGGGATGAAATAGACAAACGAGACCTTTGGATCCCAGGAGAAGTATCCATTCCTTATTGAGATAGCTGGTTGTCCAGGTTCAATGGGAGGATTTGGTAAGAGAACTCTCTCTTCCGTCGATAATACCTCCTCCAAACGGTTTAAGGATACCTTAGCATTTACCGCCTACAAAACTCAATTCTGGTGAGCATCTAGAAACAAGTTATGACAATGACTGGTCTAGAGAAAGACGTAGGAATGGAAAATAGAAAGAAAAATTATAAGCAATCATTACAAGTGATGCCATGTTATTCAGTAACTGAAATGCAGACATGGTGCAAGAAATCACCTGAGTTATAATGTTTGGAAGCATGAACAAAGGGAACCGAAGCACAGAAAATAGAGAAAGGGCCGTAAACGCTCTTGCAGGTGTCAGGTCTCCTCCAAGCAATGAGAACACACCAAAGGACACAACAGTCACGAAAACAGGAATGCTGTTTAGTATGAACATGTTGAACTGCAGAACAAGATGGAAGATCAAGAATGAGTCAGAAATTTACCATGAAAAGAGGAAATTAGAATACGGTAATGCACTCTAAATATAAAGACAATGCATGTATACACATTGGTACCAAAACTGAGACAATTTTCAAAGAACTAGAAGAAAGCAGAGCAATGATCATAAACGTATCCTGATGTATACCAGTCTCAAATAGCCAAAGCAATTTAGTTAACGAGCAGCATGGATATGTCCTAATATAAAGCATATTGTAAGGAGACTAGGAGAGTAACAAGACAACCAGGCCAACCATTCATACTGTCTACAGAAGCAGTCAATATAATAGTTACTGCGCCTAAACCTACCGCTGACAGAAGTTGTGCTTTCCGGAACCAAGATAACTCATCATCACGTACAGTTTGAACCTTGGACTGAAAACTATTTTCCCAAGCATAGCACCTACAGTATTTTGGTTTAGTGAGTCAAGCATTGCATTAAACTTCCAATCATGCGAAAAAGAAAGATCAGTCTAATAAAAGTATCGTACTTCACTGTATCCATTGCAGCTAAAACCTCATTCATTAGGCCAATTCTCTTGTCAGTACGCTGTAACCCTTCTTTTGTTAACTTCTGCGTTTTGCTTATGATAACAGTCTGTTTCAACAAAAGTAAAGAAAAGGAGTCACTGTTATTAAAAAAGACAGCTAAAGTTGAGGAGAGAGAAGCAGAGACAAATCGGGATACAGATGAGAAACAACATACAGAGGACAAGCATGTGGAGTTAAAAAGAATAATGAACCTGTATAGGGAACATAAGGACCAGAAACAATGCGCCTATGAGCGAGGCGACACCCAATTGTTGATAGAGTAGAACCAGTGATACAATTATGCGAAATGGCGCCGACCACATGGTATGAAGTGATTGGCAAATTTGCTGTCACAAGAGAAAATTTAGAAAAATGAACAGCCTATCAGATATAAAGACCATTGTTGAAAGGTGCCTTTTCTTCTACTAATCAAGAAAATTTATTGGTTTTATTGTTTAACAAAAGAAAAAAAGCTGGGGAAAATGAGATTGCAATTCATAAGTTCCTTGTACAGCCTATCAGTCAAATACTTGCAGGAAAAATGATGTTTTTGATTGCATTTTAGACTCATATTCCGAGGTAAAAAGACAAGTATGAAACAAGTTGATATAGACAAGCAGACAAAGCTAACAAAGGAGGAAAAGGTAACAAATATATACACACCTGAAGCGACTCAGCATCAGTCGTCATTAAGTTTGTTATTTTTCCTGTTTGAAACTTCTTACGGCCCTCATTAGTTAGCCTCAGCGACTTTCGGAACACAGCAGCAATCTACCAAGGGAGGAATTCATCAGCAGAAAGAAACACTCTAAAAGCATATATTACAGCTTTCACCAAACATAGCAGAAGTAGCAAAAGAAAGACATTGAACTTTAGCTTACCAGTGTAGACCTTAGCCGGTAACCAACACGCATCACATTTTGGAAATATTGAGCTTCACACAGAACCCCCAATACCTGAAAATGTCCACATCAACATCAAGCGCTAAAAACTCCTGGTCAAAGTCATACCCTAAACTACATTAAACAAAACCCCTTCACATGCAAAAGTAATAAAAAAAACAAAGAAAAGAAAGTTGTGATACAATCCCTTTAGATTCTACAGAAACAATGGGCCTTGTTTTCATCTCACTCCAACAAGGATTGAGTATGCAATCTATATATCATCTTCATTCCATGCAAGAGACTAAAGAGGGAGAGGAGAGAAGGAATTTGAAGCATACCACTCCAACAAAGATTAAGAGTGCATAGATGTAACCTATCCAGGCTGGTTCATTAAGTTGCATTGACTGCAAAACGTTTTAAGACCACATTGTGAGATATATGACAGAAATAATATCCAAAGGAATGATAGGATTTAAACCTTCCAAGAACGTTTTAATAATATCCAATATGGATCCATCTCAGTAACTCATGTGAATGAAAAATTACAAAGCAGTGTGTTAAATAGGTTCAAGCACATCGTGCACTGGGAAAATGGATAGAAACAAACCTTTAAAAGCTCATTCAGTAGAAGAGGCCCCACAAATTGAGAACAGTCATTCCCAATCTGTGTAACAATTTGGATTAAAAATGTGAGAACAGTTGATTAACCAGTTACAGAACACATCTTTTATAAAATGTAAGACCTCTGAATCCATCAATATTACTATTGATTAACCAGTTACAGAACACATCTTTTATAAAATGTAAGACCTCTGAATCCATCAATATTACTATTATCAAATAAACAAAGTTACCTTCCAGAATCCACCCCACCAAAACCTACAAAATGCAGGAACAGTTTTTCATATGAAAGTCCACAAGGATGAAAAATAATTGAGGCAGATTGTGCATAGAAAAGCAACAGATCTTTTATTCAACTCAAAATGCATAAAAACATACTTCAACTCACAAGCATAAGAGGTTTTTCAGCTTCTGGTTATTTTAAAATGCATATACTATTACAACCGGACACTTTTTCTTAAAAGTTACACATCATGTCAGATCCCAAACAATTATTCCATGTTGCAAAGAGATGAGAACACATGGCTAAAAAAGATGTTTCTCTTTACCTTCCTCCAAGGCTGTTGTTCAGCGCTCTCAAGAGCCATGGTTTGGGCTTTTCTAATTCCTCTTCCCATGACATCTCGAAGCTAAGAAAAGGAGATAAGAAAAATATATCACTCAACCAAGCTGATACTATGAGAACAGTTACTATATATCAAAGATTAATAATACCTCCTTATGAGGGTTTCAGTACGATCCCAAGTATCCAGATGCCACACATCCTTCTCTGTGAGAGGCCGTTTCGATCCCAGAGTCATCAATGGATTTAACCATGAGAAGAAGATTCCTGTGAGGAAAAAAGATATTGGTAAGGAGATGATGTGGTGAGTCTCACAATAATATATTAATATACATAACCAAATCCACATGATAGAAATGAGAAGTACGTACTGTCAAATAAATTTACATGCCTCTCAGGACATATTTGTTCTCCTCCAGGAAGCTCTTCATACTCGTAATCCTCTGAGGTTTCAGTCCGCACTGGTGTGTAGCCAGCATAAGGATCCAAATTAGGGAAATACACAAACAAAAGAGTCCCAAATGCAACCTGGATCCGAAAGCCACCCTCTACGTCATTACATGATAAAGATAAGTTTCGAGAATGCAAAAGGGAGTATCAATGTGCAAACCTGAACTGCCACCTCGCTTATGTAAAGATACAGTTCGAAACTGAAAAAAAAAAAAAACATGAAGCATATAGTTCTTCATCTCACCAGACAAGGGTACCAAACTTGAATAAACCATATATAGATTGCAGATATACCAACCTGCCATAGTACTCTTTGACAGAGAGAACAAGATTTAACAAGACCATGTCTCCCACAAGAGCATAAACGACAGCAAATCTGACATACCAACGAAGTTCACGGATATATGTTTTAGTTTCAACAACAGTCATGACCAATGCAGAACCCCAAGCAAATGCCTCAAGACCCAACATGAACGCCTGTCAAAGAAAGCACCAAAAGAACCGCACCTTTCAGACAAAACATACAGAACAAGAACAAAAAGGAGATGGATGACACACACCTCATAAGGAGGAAACCCAGCAGCATCCAAATCGAAGAGTGAGATCCTCATGATCAATCTAAACAACGGCTCTGCAGTACTATAAGCAGCCAAGAGAGCCAGGAAATAGGAATACCATTTAGACCTCAAGCAGAACTTATCCACTTTGTGATCCTTTAAGGTGAGACAAATGCGGTAAAGGCAAAGCACCAAGAGAACCAGATGAGAGATGCCAAGCACAAAGGAGTCAATAGCACAAGGCGTGTATGCGCCAAAGGCATAGTCCACCATCTTTGACCACACACCATTTGCCACAGGCTTGCAGTACCATTCCAAAGGCTCAAAACCCATCTTCTTCCTCGTTAAACAACAAGAGAAAAGATCCCCTCTGCTTGCAAAGTTGTATCCACTCAGATACTATATAACAAACAATCTTCTAACTCTGCAAAAAAGAACAAAGGAACATATTGATTTTGACAAGTGAGAAAATAAACTTTCTGTTAAAGTGAAAAAATAAATAAGTTATAATTATATACTCGATAATTATTATTTTTTTAAAAAGAGGTGAAATGCTTTTTAGCAATTTTCAAAAAAATGTATCCCTTTGAATCATCAAAAAGGGAAAATAGAAATACGCACCAAAAAAGTTAGCTCCTTTCCAATAATAAAAGGTTTAACCGTAGATTCTCGGAAACGTAAGAGAGAAAATATAATCTCCAAAAAAAAAGAAAAAAGAGATTCTACACACACACAAAAAAAATAAAAATAAAAATAAAAATAAAAAGCTTAAAATGATTTGTAACAATGAGAGAAGCATTAAATCGAAAGTGCTAACGACTACTCTCTCGCTTTAACGAAGAGGAAGAGGAAAGGAGGAAACCTCTTTGGAGGAAATCACGAAGACGTAAAACAGAATCTTAAAAAGATTCGCTCTCTCTCTCTCTCTCTCTCTCTCTCTCTCTCTCTCTCTCTGAGATTTGTTTCAGTCGCTTGTTATTCTGAGGGAGGGAGGAAGGGAGCAAAACGATGCGTCACTGCTTACAACTTGCTATGAGAAAAAGTCAATATTTTATAATATTGTTCACGGAAAAGTCAACTATATTCATAAGTAGACCTTTTTCCTCTTTATTTCTTTTTATTCTTTTCCACATTAAACTACTTGATAACAAATCGGCCATATTACCTAGGAGTATATATATATATTTTTTTTTTATTAAGTAATTATGATATCTCTTGTTACAATAATATGTAGGATTTATATACATGTGTGAGTCTAATAGATTGACAATGTATTTTAATTTTAAAGGATGTTTAGTAGCATTGTGGTGTCTCATTTAGGGAGTGCTTTGTTTAAGACGATTTGGAATTATTTGATTTAACAATTTTAATGGGCTTTATATGACTTTGGTAGATTAAAAAATTATTATAAAGTGTATTAAATTATGTATTTGTATTTCATATGATTTGGAATTACTGAGTTCACATGTGCTTTAGATGATTTTCGATCAATTATAAAATTTAGTAAATTATTTTAAAACTTCATATGAAATTATGAAATTTGAACTTTTTATGCTTTTGACTATAAACTCTATCAAAACATTCTTAATTACTATAAAAATTCTCAAATCATTGTTTAAAATATTTTTAAAACACTTTTTAAAAATATATCTTAAAATCAAAAGCTCAATAATATTTGATTTAAAATAGTTTAAAATTCAAATTTAAGTAAGAAAATAATTTTAAATTTACTATAACATTTTAACTATAATGCATATCATTATTAGAATGCTTCTCAAAATCCTTAGAGAAATATTTTAATCCATTAAATATATCTTAAAGTTTTTATTAAACTAATCATAGAATTAAATAATAATTTGTAATTAATATTTTCATTATTTCCTTAAATAAAAGCTACAAGATTATTTAATATGATTAAAGTATAGATATGATAATTAATTATTTTAATAGTAAATATTTGATAACATTTTGTGTGTCATCTATCATATATGTTTAATTTATATTATTAAAATAAAATAAACAGTCATATTAACCATGTAATAAATATTTACATATTTTAGTATATGTTATAATTTAAATTTAAAAATGATTAGAAATTACAAAAACTGTTAAAAATTCAACTTTAAATTTTTTTTGATCAAAGATTTAAAATCTTTGTTATAAAAAGATATAAATGCTCATAAATTCATTTGAGTAAAAAATCTCATTTAGTAGATATTCAACAATATATATATAAGTATATATCATAAAAATACACAAATATTTTAATTTCTATCAAAATTGAGAACTTAAAATATTATTTTCAAAATTTATAGTAAATATTCAAGAATGATTATAAATTAATAAAACTATTAAAAGACCTAAATTGAAAAGAATTTTTGTTATAAGAAAATACAGATAATCGTAAAATCATATGATTAAAATGTCTTATTTAATAGATATCCATATTAAATATATCTTATATATATATGTATTAATTTCATTTAAATTTAATTATATTCATGTAAAATATATAAAAGTGATTGTTTATATTTATTACGATTAAAGGGTTGTAAACAAACAAAGTGACCGTTTTGATTTGTTTGCGCTAATTTAATTATATATATATTAATTTATTGTTTTATATTATTTAATATATATTTATTATTTTATTAGTTTTATAATATGTAAAACAATAAAATAAATAATATTACGTAAAAATAATTTCTATACACGACTTTCATTTGTGCAGGGCGTAAATATTAAACTAGATTATTCATCTAAGCTAATAAAGGCATAATTAATGCGGGTTTCTTAGACTGAGTTTTTTAGGGAAAGTTAAGAAATTGTTTCTTAGTTTTCTTAAGGAAAGTTAAAAACTGTTTCTTATTTAAGAGTTTCAAGAGCCGGTTCTTAACTTTTTCAGTTAAAAATTAAGAAACAGTTTCTTAACTTTCCCTAAGAAACTCAACCTAAGAAACATGCATTAATCATCGCCTAACAACTTTTGGTTTTTAATATGAAAATCTAGAAAAAATCTGGGTAATAATTACGTATCTTGAATCAGCGTTGAATAAGTAATAAGAATAATTTGTTGATCCATTATGCTAATAAATTATTTCGAATAATTTTGTCGGATCATAGATGTGTATTCTTGATATTAATTGGGGGAAGTTGCATATCGGTGAAATATAAATTATAGGTTTTGATTATTTTTATTATTTAAGAGAAATTTCTTAAAATACTAGAGATAGTTGTGTATATTCTTGCTTAGCTATCCAACGACATCAGCTTCTTAAAAGAAATAAATATAACGTAGATGAAAGCACGACTATCCCATCCAGGCCTTGTATTATGTATATTTATATTGTTGATAAGGTCAGTTCACTAAAGTTAATAAGGTCAGTTCACATTCTTAATGTAAGTTGTTTATTTGATCGGAGAAATCTCAGACCCCAATCCAAATTAATCATTTTAAAAATAATCAAAATAATAATAAATGTATATATATATATATATAATTTGAATATATATTAAATGATATTTCATATTTATATGATTTTATGATAATTTGTAGTTTGTTATAATGAAAAAGTTAAACCATTGATCAAAACAATTTCAACGTAGATTTTTAATAGTCTTAGTATTTTATATTAAACAAATTCAAAATATAGCATATGATAAAAAAATCTAATTTTTTTCTTATATACTTATGTGATGTTTAAATTTTTTTTTAAGAATATAAAATTGAACAAAAATAATGGAAGATACATAAATTGTTATCAAATCTTTATTATTAAGAATCAGTAATTGTCATATATTTGTTAATCATATTAGGTAATTTCGTAGCTTTTATTTAAGGAACGAAAATAAAATATCATTTTATACACTACTAATTAATTTGATAATTAGTTTAATACAATGCATAATGTATGTTTAGATAGACTAACTTATTTTTCTAATGATTTTAAAATCATTGTAGTGATGATTCGTGTCTACCAAAATAGCTCGTATATATAGCTCCAGGATTAATATATATAACTCGTACATATTATAAAATAAGCTCGTACATATTATAAAATAATAAAATACACACACATATATATATATATATTAAATAATTAAGAAATCAATAACTCACTGATAACTTATTTTTTCTAAAGATTTTAATGTTCCAGAATTAATATATATAGTTCATATATTAATATGTTGTAATGATACGTGACTACCAAAATATGTTATAAAGGTTCATCTAAGTATATAATTAACATATATGTATTTTATATGATATATACTTTAATTTAAACAGTATTAAAGTATATATATGTATATATATATATATATATATATATAATCTGAATATGTATAAATGATTCTTCATATTCATATGATATTATGATCATTTGTATCCTTTTATAGCAAAAATAAAATATATAAAAAATCCACAAAATTTTTATGGTAAGGCTTTTACTGTTTTAGTAATTTATAGTCATTTTAAAAAATCAAAATATAATATATAAGAATTTTTTTAAGATTTTTTCTTATATAGTTAATGTGATTGTTTAATTTTTTAATAACATATTTAAACAAAATGATGAAGAATACAAAATATATTATCAAATCTTCTGTAACATCCCGAGTTGTGATATGTGAAAAGACTTAAAAGAATTGATTTTACTACCTATGTCAACAAAGTGCACTTACTTTTCCGTCACACATCCGTTTAGAACTCCAGAGTTAAGCGTGCTTATGCTGGAGTAGTAAAAGGATGGGTGACCCATCGGGAAGTGATTCGCGATACCGTGCGAGTGAGACCAAAACACGGGGAAAGGTCGGGTGGTGATTGCAGAGTCAGTAAATAATGATTTCGAGCCTTTAAATTTACACACCGACCGTTGGAACGGGATGGGGCCCACCGGCCGAGAGAGCATGCGTGGGTGGCCCATTAGCTGTGAACGGTCGGGGCGTTACATCTTTGTTATTCAAAACATTAATTGTCACATATATATATTAATCATATAGGTAATTTCGTAGTTTTTATTTAAAGAAAAAATGTAAAATATCATTTTATGCACTACTAATCAATATGAATGGTAGTTTAATAAAAGTATAATGTATAATTAGATTGACCCATTTTTCATAAGGATTCTGAGAATCATCTTAGTGATGACACGTAGTTACATTTAAAAATTGTAATGCTTCAGAATTAATATATAGAGGATTTTAACAACTATGTGGAGTCAAATATGACCAATGCTTTCACCAAAAATATGACCACTTCCTAGGATTCAGCATTTTTCATATTCTAAGGGCTAAAAAAATGTAGGTGCAGATTTTCTTGCAAAGAAAACGAAAAATAGTATTTCCTCTGTTTCATTATAAGTGTCACTTTAGGTTTTTACACACGGATTAAGAAAAAAATTAATTTTGCATATTTTCTATATAAAAATACAATTACCTATACACCTAACCATATTTCAACCAATAGAAAAATAAACTGTAGCATAAAATTAATAAATTTTGCATCGAAAGTTGAAAACGACACTTATTTTGGAACAAAAAAATTTCCCTAAAACGACACTTAATATGAAACGCAAGGAGTAGTGTTTTTTTCCTATGTAGATCAGATTCGGTAGGAGCAAGTACCTATTCATAACGACTTGATCTCCACTAACATTTGATCTAATTAATGTCGACAAAAAAAATGACCAGTGCTATCAAAATACACTAGACTTTAACTCGCACGCCGTGCGGATAACTTTTTATTTTTATGACTTTTAAGCTTAAAAAATTATATTTGATTTTTTGTTACTAAACTAATGCATTATTTTATATAAAAAGCTGAAATTTTGATGAAATTATTTATAAAATTTTCAACATATTTTGTCATAATCAAAAATAAACACTAAATGTATAATTATAATTGATTTTTTTGTTTCTTAAATGAATTAAAAAAATAAAATTTTTGAATAACATATTTTGTAAATAGCACTTAAAGTAAGTGTTAGCTATATTCTGTTATATTTTGTATATAATCATTTTTAGATAATATTTTATTGTAATTCTAAAATAAAATAGATAATATATAGTTGTAGATATAAATTTTTAACATATATTAACAATTTTATTTTTATTTTATATAAAATATTACATAATTTATAAATTTTACTCCTTTTAAATGGTGAATAATATTTAATCTTTTTTAAATGGTGAATACTATTTTTTATTTAAATGAAAGAATTTTTTAAAAATCTTTTAATTTAAATATTAAATATCATTGTCATATTTAATTCCTAAATTTATTTTATTTTAATATAATATAAAAATAATTATTAATATAATATAAAAATAATTATAAAAACAGAATATAATTTTATTTTTATTTTTTTAAATAAATTTTTATTTTAAATTATTTATAATAATATTATAAAATTAATTAAAAAATTATTTAATTTATTAATTAAAAGATATTTAAAATGTTAGTAAGATTTTGTTAGATTTTTTTGTAACAAATTTGTAATTTAATATCTTTATAGTTCATAAGATTTTTAGATATCTTATATATTCAAATAATTAATGTAAATAATCAATATATGTAATTATGAAAATGAATCTATTGTGATTTTTTTATGGTAGATAAATTTGTATTTCTCTTTTAATAGAGAAGATATTTTCGCCTTAGTCGGCGGAAAATGGTTATATAATTGAATCTTGCTGCTCACTTGCGGTGACTATAATTATTACTTTTCATGTTTGCCCCTAATTTTATGATATAATCTCAATTGTTAATTTTCCATTTTAATTCTGTACATGGTTAGTGGTTTAGAATGGAGTTTTAAAAATTAAATGGATGTTGAATCATTCAAATTCCATATTTATAATAGAAGCTTCTTAACTTTACGTATCCAAATGTAAGAACTGCTCTCACCAACGTTGTATGCAAGATATATAAATCCAATCACTTCAAATTGAGACTGACTATTTTGGTCAACTGGTCGATCTTCATTCCAAAGATAATAACATTTCACATTTTGCAGGATAATTTTTAGAGTGTGATCTTGATCCATATCTACAAAAACATAAGTATCAAACAAATTCATTCCTAAAAAAGACTATGATCAGAGATGTAGTATTTTCTCATGTAAACCAAACATTGTCAGATAATTCTTTTTTTAAAATAACGTTTTACGTCAAAACTTAGTTTAAACAAATAGGAAATTGATAAAAAAAAAATATTATACAGAAGTTTATTATATAAATCGGAATTATGCCATGATACTGATATTAATATTCATCATTAATCTACAAATTCCAATCTATATTATCACCAAAATACTATAATTAAATTCCAGACATATATTATAGTAGCTATCAAGATATATATATTTAATTATTTTATAGTATAGTTATATTCGTGTGAGCTTTGCTCCTTCGTAAATAGTAGCTG
Organism: Moricandia moricandioides; assembly: GCA_905132885.1. Classification (NCBI taxonomy): domain Eukaryota; kingdom Viridiplantae; phylum Streptophyta; class Magnoliopsida; order Brassicales; family Brassicaceae; genus Moricandia; species Moricandia moricandioides. Next base: position 43,347 of record CAJHQQ010001232.1, read on the forward strand.
TCCAAGACGTGTGTACTTTAATTTTAGTATTTTATTATTAAATAACGTCAAAGCTCACACGAATATAAAAATAAGAAGAATGATCGATTAATCCACCATCTCACTCTGGGCACACTGCACTAAACCTGTATCCACAAGAGAAGTTAAAACATGTTGGGGATATTTGTATATTAAATACTCCGGTTCAAGATATTTAAAAAGAAAGGACATGATAAATATCTGTTTTACATCTGTTCTATTATATTACTTCTACAATTCTACAATTTAGTTGTACGCACTATCCCCATTATGTGCTACCAAATCGCTAACTTGTAATCTGAATAGTGGTAAAGCGAAAAAAAAAGTATTAAGACTTTTTGTTTAATAACTACATAATTTTACACTAAGAACTAAGAGATAAAAACCAAAATAGATCTAAAAAAGTTTTTGTCTCAAAAATAGCACTTAAAGGAAAAAAATGACCAAAATAGACTTTATTAAAGGATGTAAATATATATTTATATCATTAGGTTAACTAATCTAAACTTAGGGTTTAGAGTTATAGAGTGTAAGTTTTGGAGTTGAGGTTTAAAATTTTTAAAAGTTTAAAATATTGAAATTTTCAAAATAAAATGTATATTTTTGTCGTTTTTTTTCAGTGTCTATTTTTGTGACAAAAACTTCAAAAAATATATGAGAGATTTGTCTTTTTTACTAAATTGGAGACTAGTTTGGAAGATTTTTTTTGTGGCTGGTCTAGAAACGTCAACCATCTCTTCCCCTAGTATAGCCTCCTATGACAACTCCGTTAGGTATCGTTGAAAGCAACACTCCTATAACCGGTTGGGCCAACCTCAATTGACTAAAACAAAATAATACACTGTACGTCATTTAAAAAAATAAAATAAAATGTTATTACTAATTGAAATTTTGCTTAAAATACATTACCATTTAAAAACAATACATTCAATAAAAAATATTCTAAATTTGAATATAAGATTTAGTGATTACTCCCTTTGTTTCATAATATTGGTAGTTTAAACTAAAAGCATAAAAATCATAATTTTTTAATAACATTTAATATATAAATTAAATATCACTGAATCAATCATAAATAAGTTTATATAATTTGGCTGGTCACACTATATATTTAAAAATATGAAAATTAACTACATTTTGAAACAAAAGAATTTCCTTAAAACTAATTATATTACGGAACAAATGGAAAATTATCTCGATTTTTGAAAATATGACTCAAAATTCAAAGTCAAACACAATAGTAATCCATGATTTTTTTTTTGAAACTTTCATTGACCTATTTTCCCAAAAAAAATTAGATTATTCACGAAAATATCATTTTTTTCCGAAAATGAGTATTACTGTATCATCTCTATCTTCATCAAGTATTTACAATATTATCATTACCACCAATACAACGACCACCATGAACAATGAATTTGAAGTTATTAATGCATCTAAAAATCAATTTCTAATCCTCTTATCTTATTTCTTATGCTAAAAACTACACATCTTTCAATTTCTCTTTTCTCCAAAAAACTCAAGATTTTGATTCTAAACTTTATAGGTTGAAACTCATGATTTTTGATCATCAACAAGTGGATTTGTTACGTGGTGAAATTATGTGCTCTATGAGAAGCTAATCAAGTTATCTCACAGGTTGAAAGTATGAAATTGATTTTTTTTTTTTCCAGATCTGTTCGTTAGAAGACTTTTGTGTAAGTCTTTTGGTCGTAAAAGACATACAAAAAAGTCTTATGGTCAATGCATATGTTACTTTTGCAATTGAATTTATGTGTGTTTTCTAGAGACATTTTCTCTGGAAGTTTTCTAACTTTTCTTTGTTAACAAAAAAAAATCTTGAAAATATCAGAGAAGACTTCCCGGTAAGTCGTCTAAGATAAACAAGTTAGTTTTGCAATTGAACGAATTGTGTCAGAAATATGACTTTCTCTAGACGACTTACACATAAGTTTTACGTCAAAACACTTCCCAACAAGTCTTCCGAACTCTCGGTGGAATTCCTTTCACTGTCGGTGAAAGTCGTCTCAAGTTACTTTTGCAATTAGTAAACAAAAATTAAATATTTAATTTTAACTAGACGACTTCCATGTTAGTCTTTCGGAAGACGATTTACATGGAAGTCTTCCATAATTTTATTATGAGATTTTGGTCAAACCTTGGTTATCATAAAAGACTTCCTTGTAAATTGTCTGTCGGAAGACTTACATGGAAGTTCTCTAATAAAAATTAAATATTTAAATTTTATTTTTCAATTCAAAAATTAACTCGGGATGACTTACTTGGAAGTCGTCTAGGTTAATATAATATTTAATTTTTATTTTTTCTGATGGAAGACCTCCACTTCTAGAAAAAAGTTAAATTTCTGACACAATTCGATTAATTGCAAAACTAGCATGTTTATCTTATAGAACTTACCGGGAAGTCTTCTCTGGTATTTTTGAAAATTTTGAAAAACCAAAAGTAAACCAATATTTACGAAAGAAGACTTTCAAAGAAGTATGTTATAGAATAGACTTCTCTGGAAGTTTTAGTTTTTAAATTTACAATTGCAAAAATGACCTAAAGGAAGACTTCCTAGAAGTCTTCTTGATGACTTCCGTGGAAGTATTCTACGTCAAAGTTTAATAAACTTTCATCTTCTCTAAAACTATATAGACTTTTTAACATTTTCTTGTTAATCCATGTATATTAGTTGATATTGAAGTTCCTGAATGAAAATCATAAATTAGTTGGTTTTAATTATCAGGTTACCAACATTTATGTTTATTAATATTTTTATCTAACCGAGAAGATTTTCGTGGAAGTCTTCGACGTTAGTTTTTGTAATATCAAAATAGTTTAAATCTGAAAATACTTCAAAATAGAATTTCTAAAGTAAAATAATAGAAAAGTAAATGCAAAGAGTTTGAATCTATAATTTTATTTGAATATAAACACAGAAATACACATTTAAAGCTATAGATCTAAAACTTACATTTTTAGAGGAGAAGATGAAAAACATGAATAATAATACCTACAAAAAAGTATTAATATTGTGAGAAAGACATAACATAAAAATAGACATTTAAAATCTATAGATCTAAAACTTACATTTTTAAATGAGAAGATGAAAATTGTGAATCATAATACCTAAAATAATAAGATAATATTGTGAGAAAGACATGATAGAGTTTTAAAGAGAATGAAGAGAAATGAGAGAGTTTTAGAGAGAAGTAATAGAGTTTTAGAGAGAAATTAGAGAGTTTTAAAACTTGTGCATCCATTTTAGAGAGAGACTGTGTAAATTTTATTTATATAGGGAGACACAAATTGTAACTAAGTTAAAATTTACGAAGTCTACAATGCATTAGACTTTATTGTAGGTCTGATATACCCTAAACCACAAATATCAAACCCAATATGTTTGTTTTATAATAAAAAAAAATCTCAATTATTGTATTAAATATCAAAATATTTAAAATATAAACTATTCAACATTAATATACAAATTTAAGTCAAATAAAAAAATCTCAATCTAAAGTCTAACCCTTAAAAACATAACATGTTAGCACATTTTGTTGCTAAATCATAAACATTGTCTAACACATGGTTATCAAAGCATTATATATTCTTTTAAATTGTTCAATTATATAAAATTTTAGTTTATAAATTTCATATTAACTTTTATATTGATGATTAATTAAAAAGTTTACAAAATTATTTTTATACATTTTTAAAATTAGTTTATTATATCAAATCACAATGTAGACTACATAATAAGTTTACATAGTATAATTCTTATGCGGTCTACATATATGTAGACCTTTTATGTTACGTGTAGACTTACGAATAAGAGAATCGTAAAATAACTTTTTTGTTTTTTGTTTGGTCATAAGGGTAAATAATACTTTTACTATTCTTTTATGTTGTTTTTGCATTTGATTGAATATATGAGTTATTTTTATGGTTAAAATCAATATTTGGATTTTTTTTTGGCAAAACCCCCTGCCATTTTTTATGTGTTGAAATGATAATAATAAAATAATTGTACAACCAATTAGCTCAATTATAATATTGGTTCTATGTAAGAAATATTTTTTCGTGACTTAGATTTATATTGATGACTATATGATCTAAAAATATATATTATTTTTTTTGTTTATCAAACTATTTGAAATTAAATTTTAATCCTTTAGATATTAATCATGGAGCATTACAAATTATTTTGATAGTCATGGGTTATCACTACGATAATCTTTAGAATTTTTAGAGAAATAGATTTTTCCATCTAAACATATATTTTACTTTGTATTAAACTAACTATCAAATTAATTAGTAGTGTATAAAAGAATAATCTCTATTCTTTTCTTAAATAATAGCTAATATGGTTAAAAAATACAATGAAAAATAAATATTTTGAATAATTAAGATTTGATAACAATTTTTGTATCCTAAAAAATGTTTTTCAAATTTATATTCTTAAAATAAATTAGAAAATCACATCAAGAATATAATAAAATGTGAATTTTTTTCTTATATGTTATATTTTGAATTTTTTAAACGAATATAAATTACTAATACTGTTGAAAATCCACATTGAATTTTTTTTGATCAAGGGTTTAACTTTTTTTTATAACAAAATAAAAATGATCATAAAAGCATATAAATATGAAGTATCATTTAATATATATTCAGATTATATATATATATATATGTAGATACATATATTTCAATATCGTTTAAATTAAAATATATATCACATATAAAATACATAAAATGTTAATTTAAAAAAAAATCATTGAGTAGGAAGCCTCAATTAATAAAACTTTTATTAATAAAAATAATATTTTTGTTACAAATAAATATAAAATGTTAATAAAATCATATGAATCCGAAGACCCAATTAATAATTATATATTAAATATATATTATATATGTGTCAATATCATTTAATTTTAATTATATACTATATAAAATAAATAAATAATTATTTTAAATTTTATCAATAAAAATTATTTTAAATAAAAATAAGGATTGCTTTTATTTATATGTTTACTCCAATTTGATTATATATGTAAACACTCGAGTCTTAATTATTCAATATATTTATTATTACATAATACCTAAATGAACACAAAATAATTAGTAATATGTATAAATAATTATTTTTTATTTTGCGCAAACACGAATCTCAAATATTATTTGATCATATCATTTTAAAATATAATTTTTCATATTGAAATGAAATGGTGAATTATAATATTATTAATGTCTGATGTAAAATAAATAGATTTAGAAAAATAAATATGAACCAACATAACACTACTCATTAATCTTAAATTGATAGTGAATAAATATGCGTTTGGAGACTTATAACATGATGGTCAATCGATAAAAAATAATATTTAATTATTATTAGTACCAGTTGCACTTACACAACGCTTCCCAGCACGTCCAGAAACTTCTGATTTAAAAGAAAAGGGAAAAGGATACCTCGAACTAATTTCATATACTAAATAGTACGCATCCTTTTTTTTGGCAATTGCTGCTTTTGATTTCAATGCTCAACACAGACAAACTTTTCATTATTTTGATAGTAATAATTCCAAATAAAACAATAACAACATTTGTCGGATTCAATTTAGTTAGACTTATTTTCTGGGTTCAAATTTCAGTTGTGTATTCAATTCTTCTAATCGTTTCAGGTAAACAATTTATTGACCAAAGTTTATATTATTCTTTAAAAACGCCTGAAGTGGATGCACTAGATCCAAGTTTGAATCCAGATGTTTCCACATGCACGATTCTGACTAAATAAACAAAAGAATATGAGTTAGCAAAAAATAAATAAAAGTTGTATCCTAAATGGTACTCTTTTCGGTTTTAAATTATACGATGTTAAGAAGTTTATGTTATTTCAAAATATAAAATATTTTGAGATTTTAAGGTATTTTTTGAAAGTTTGAAGGTTAATTTTAATTTTACTGAAAATTGTTTAATCAATAAAATTTTACATTTTTTTTATAATTGGTTAATAATTTTAAAATTATATTTTTAAAATTACTTTGTAAATAAATGTAAATTTATTAATTTTTGTGCAGTAATCCAAAACATTATCTATTAATAAACGGAATGAGTACTAAAAGTTTATTATATTTTGTACACACCGATTACACGTCTATTTTCCAAGTTGTAGCCCTAAACGCTACTAAAAGTTCAAATCTTTTATGGGCCTAGGCTTTATCTAATTGGGCTTGTCTCGTAAGAGATGAAGATCTATGAACAAAAATACTTCTCTGTGTTTGGGAGTGCTTGTGGAAGTTGCGTCCAGTTGGCTCTACAATTGCCTGAACAAATCTTGATTACAACGTGAACTTGGACAATATACAAAATGTTCTCTTAAACGTTTCGAGAGCTACCAAAGTTATATATCTTTACAAAGGAGATAAAGTTTGCTAAGATTCTACGTATGATGACTGATGAGAAGTAACTTTTGTACCCATTTTGGAAAGAGTATTCAATAATAACAATTTGATAGAAACTATTTTTTATGAAGATACAACAAAGAAAATGGTGAGAGATTATAAACATAAAGACATGTAAAGATTTCATTAGATCTTCCCTCAGGCTATTGAGAATTTTGTTTTTAGAAATCTAATATGGTTGGTTACAAATACACAGTAAAGAAGTTTTAAATAGCACCGATGTTCTTGAGTCCAAGGACAACTCCGACTCCGATGATATGACCAACGGTGCCACAAGCCAACGTGTCGGCGAGGGTGAACCCGGCTGGGTCACCCGTTTGTAGACCCGAGTCACGTGCCTCCAGCTTAAGTCCAGCTGTTGCTTTCCTATTGGCTGATGGTGCAAGTCCGAATCTCCCCGCGAACAGCATCAGAGTCGTGGACGTTACCATTATCTAGTTAGAGATTATTTAACATTATAATCATTTCTCAAACTTCAATAATTGTTACATTTAATTATTTTTCTTTAGTTACCAGATTTGTTGATGAACCAATGAAGTCACCACACTTTGCACCCAATGCTCCATTTCCCTTGCGTCTCATGGTCTGAACAGTTGCCTGGTAGATTTTTTTTTTAGAAAACAAAACATTTCAAGAGTTAATTAACATTTAAAAATTAATCTCTAATGAATCTGCCATTAAACATATAATAATTAACGGCAAAATTGACCACCAATATTTATCTTTATTTCTTTGTTAATGCTTGTACGTTTCTTAAGTTTGTAGAAGATCAAATCACATTGTTAAAATCTAAAAACAAATGAAAATTACTAACGAGGCGTTGAACAGGAGCTGCAGAGATCTTGCTGGCTCGAAGACCATTGAACTGAGGCAGTGTAGTCATCATAGTGCTCGCCATTTCCTTCGACTGTTAAGTCAAAAAAAAACTTTAATTTTCTTGTGCGATCTGTTTTTCAATTTTTTTTGGTTCTACCATTTTTTTTGTCTTTTAAAATGACTTAGCCAAGAATCATCGTGTGGCTTTGGCGATCACAGAAATGGATTCTGCTTTGTTACGTCTTGCTGACGCGTCGTATAACTATTGGTGAATTTTAACTCTGGATAAGGTTGTCGTGTCATATCACACCGCAGATTTTGTTTCATAACCTTTTTCTTATTTGGGCTTCACTCGAGGCCCATTTATAATTGAGAAGTGTAGGGAGGGCCTAGTGGTGTGTTTCGTAAATTTTACAAGAGACAAGGGGTAAAACTGAGAATAGGATGGATATCACATCATTCAGACATTGATTTATTAGTCATCGACGTTCGGCCGAACTTGCCGTGATGAGATTTAGTCAATTTTTTTTTTTTGGGTCAACAGATTTAGTCAATTCGTTGTATCCTCAGTTTCAACAATATTATTACTATAAATGTGTATTAATGTATAAATATCATATTAATGATTGAATCTTACATGGAAAATTATTACTATTTTTTGAAAATACTATTTCTGTAATTATGTACTACTCCCTCTGTTTTTTTTATTTGACGTTCTAGGATTATGCACGTAGATTAAGAAACACTTAATTTTTTATCATTTTCTAAACAAAAACATCATTAATTGTTTACCTAACCACAATACAATCAATAATAAAATAGAAGCTATTATATCATTGGTCATCTAATATTAATTACTAATAAATTTTACCTAGAAAATTGAAAACGTCAAATAATTTGGAACAAAAAATTTCCTCTAAAACGTCAATTAAAAAAAGCGGAGGAAGTATTAATTTTTAGAAAATATTATTAGGATGTGTGCTCATGTAATATTAATTGATTTATAATTACAAATCAAAAGTTTTAACATTACATAATAAATAATTTGATTAGAATGTAAAAATTAATTTAGAGCATATATAAACGATTTTATTATGGTTTGTTGATAAAAATTTGATAAAAATATTAATTTTTATATATTTAAAATAATAAGGATAAAATATATAATTATCTTTATTTTTAAAATATCTAACAAATAAATCCACATTCACTTTTCAAAAATGAAAATTATAGTGTGCCAATAACATAAAAAACTATTATATTACATTAAAATTTAGAATTTCTGCATCTGTGAATTTGCAGACAAACACGTAATATAAATTTAAATTTCTATCACTGAAATCTAAAAATGAAAATTTGTATAACTATCAATTTATTTTAAGTTCCACAATAACACTGAAATCTGATGCAAATTCAGTCTTGTGTTTTTATTTGTTTCCACTAACTCCAATAATAAAGACGGAAAATTAAGGGACCAGTTAAGTCAAACTGTTCGGTCTTAATTTCCATTCTAATATGCCTACGTTAGGTTACACTACTACAATATATAATCAGATATTGTGTGTGTTTTTATGTAAATGCTTCTATCTACATAAAGGAATACAGAATATTTATAAGATTTGGTAATCATCATTAGTGGATGGTTATTAGGAAGAAAATTGGAACTATATAACCTAACGCAAAAGCCGACACAGTAGACTCTTGTTCTTGTATGTATAATTAAGCAGCCGTAATTATATAAATTATCAAGCTGCCAAAGAATAATTTGTAAGAAATCACTGTCAACATAGCGTATTATTATTACTTTGACCAACTAAAAGTAGTACATAATTGAAGATGTGGTTCCTTGTCAGAGAGAAGTTTTAGAAAATTAATTACATCCACAAGATGTTGGATCTGGTTTAGCTGAACCGGGATTCTGAATTTACTAGTAAACCATTTACGCTTACTCACATTTAAAACTAAACCGAAGAATATTATACCGGCAATCACCTTCGACCGATGTACTAAATTGAACCGGGTCAAAACATTTATTCTTCGTCTATGAATTTTAGAGTCTTCCAAGAAGCAACATTTGCGCGTGTGACCATATAGATTTCTTGGTATAAATATCACTCAAGAGACCAATTCCAAAACATATCGATCTCCTTCTTCTTGATACAACACAACACTTGAATAATTCTTCGACAGGTAAGATAACTCAGAGATGGAGAAGTCCATGATCAAAACTCCATTGAGAAAGCTAAGAAGAAGACGAACAAAACGATCCTGGAGACTGAAGCAAAAGCTCAAGCTGGCATGGAAGTCTATCAAGATCCGTGTCAGGTCACATCTCCCTGGTTTCTTGTCAGCCAAGAAACGTCTCATACGCTTGAAATCAAGAAACCAAGAACAAGAGTTAGCCCCAGTGGCTCGGAGGATCTGCAAAATCTCCAACGACGCCACCAACTCTCTGGCGTATCTACTTCAGCTTCCGAAGTATTCAGCCTCTGATTTTCTAGACCGCGGCGATATGATGACTCCAGCCGCGTCTCCAAGGGAAGACATATCCAAGATGTGGCGTGAGCTTCACGGTTCCAAGAACTGGGAGAACATTCTTGATCCTCTGCATCCATGGCTGAGGAGAGAAGTAACCAAATATGGAGAGTTTGTTGAATCAGTCTATGATTCACTCGATTTCGATCCTTTATCTGAGTTCTGCGGAAGCTGTAGATACAACAGGAACAAACTCTTTGAAGAGCTTGGTTTAATAAGACATGGTTACAAGGTAACCAAATACATATACGCCATGTCTCATGTTGATGTTCCTCAGTGGTTCTTGAGCTCATCTTTGGGAGAGACATGGAGCAAAGACTCAAACTGGATGGGGTTTGTCGCTGTGAGTGGAGACAGAGAGTCGTTGAGGATCGGTCGGAGAGACATTGTTGTGGCGTGGCGTGGAACCGTGACTCCTACTGAATGGTTCATGGATCTTAGAACTAGTAAAGAGCCGTTCGATTGTGAAGGTGAACATGGGAAGAATGTGGTCAAGGTGCAAAGAGGATTCTTCAGTATCTACAACTCTAAAAGCGAGCTCACAAGGTACAACAAAGAAAGTGCATCTGAGCAGACAATGGAGGAAGTGAAGCGGTTAGTGAAGTTTTTTAAGGATAGAGGCGAAGAGTTGAGCTTAACCGTGACTGGTCATAGCCTTGGAGGGGCGTTGGCTCTCATGAACGCTTACGAGGCTGCCAGAGATGTTCCTGAGTTATCTGGTAATGTTTCTGTGATCTCCTTTGGTGCGCCGAGAGTAGGTAACTTGGCATTCAAGGAAAGGATAAACAGTTTAGGTGTCAAAGTGTTGCGTGTGGTGAACAAGCAAGACATTGTCCCTAAACTTCCTGGTATCGTGTTCAACAAGGTTCTAAACAAACTCAACCCCATAACTTCAAGGCTCAACTGGGTCTACAGACACGTTGGAACGCAGCTTAAGCTAGATGTTTTTAGTTCGCCTTATATAAAACAAGATTCTGATTTAGCAGGGTCTCACAATCTTGAGGTGTATCTCCATGTTTTGGATGGCTTCCACCGCAAGAAATCAGGGTTTAGGGTTAACGCAAGGAGAGACGTTGCCTCTGTGAACAAGAGTACAGATATGTTATTGGATCATCTAAGAATACCTGAGTGTTGGTATCAAGTGGCACATAAGGGTCTGATCCTCAACAAACAGACCGGTCGGTGGGTGAAGCCGGTCCGTGCGCCAGAAGACATCCCCTCTCCCTTGTCGACCGGACCAAGACCAATTTATAGCTTATGAGAAATACATTTAGTTCAGTTCCATTTATTCGTTTTCTTGAATCTTTTGTCTTTGTGAGTTTTGGTTACAACTTTTCAATTCAATGTACATAGATCAAGTTGTGAATGTATCGTATAAGATTGGGTTTAGTATTTGATACTATATTATTAAACAATGTAAACTTTAGCTAAGAAGCGTAAGACGCAAACATATATATATATATACGTTTGAATAATCTACCAAACAGTTCACTATTTATAAGTTTATAATAAGAAATTTTATATCCTAAATTGATTGCTTGTCTTGAAAGGTAGCTTCTACAAAGTTAGAAGTTACAACAACTGAAGAACACATACCGAGAAAGACCTATATAAACTCTAAAATCACAAAAGAATAACAACTCTAAAATCACACAACAATAAAAACTTATATGAGATAATTAGGGCTTGGATGCAAATTCTAAGCAGCTGATATTGCAGCATAGTCTTGATAACGAGACATTGCGCCTTTAAACTGGTGATCTTGTGGTTTGTGAGTGCTCAAGCTATGCGGGATGAAGGATCTAAAGATCTCCTCAAGGTCCGGACTCTGCTTCAGCTCACGGCAAGCCACCTCGAGAGCTGTATGCTCGAATCCTGAGTAGAACTTCCGGCGGCACACGTATCCGAAGATGAGAGAGGTGACGATGAGAGGAACCAAGAGTGTCGCCCAAACGAATAACTTGGCTCCCAAGTAACCAAACATAACCATTTGGAATAGTAACAATGCCGCTAGTATTCGGGTGTGAATATGTGGCCACATTCTTCCGTAGCTCTCGTATGATGGAACATACACTTTCAGCGCCTGCCATAGATCAAAACAATGTTTATACAGATCAAGATCACCTGAAAACATGCTTAAAACCTAATAGGGTTTTATGAGCCTTGACCTGATTCCTCAGGATGAGCCACCCTAAACCGAAGTAGATAACGCCGAATACGAGGATTAGAGGAGCGATTACAGAATAGCAGAAGGTTATTGTGAGGATGAGCATGTCTCCAGGAACCCTAGTTGCATACCTCAAGTCTCCTGGGTACCAAGCTTCTTTGACCTCTGCTTCGGTTTTGCATATATACTTCTTTTTCAGATGGAATATTATCAACGGTATGATCCGAGACAGCTCAAGGCCATAACCGACAAAGAACCTGAAAGTTTCAAGATTCAAAAACAACATAAGATCAAGATAAACAAGTGGTTGTGTATTAAGAGGAAGGAGAAACCTCACTTGAGAGCAACGTAGGTCAAGAAGAAAGTAGCGTTCTTAGGGAGGCTAGTAGCCAAAACGGTAACAATGGAGTTAGGTTTCTTTTCAAGAGCCTTCAAATTATCGAACAGAGACCCTGCAAGGGTGACACCAATGAAGACGTTCAAGACCGAGAAGTAAAAGTACTTCCCCGAGGCGGCTCTAATGGCGTGGCTCTGCGAAGGAATCCCTTCAGATTTAGAGAGGAACATGAGGAACTTAGGCAACATCGCCAAGAAGATGATGAGTGCAATCTGAGGAAGGTAAGACTCAAGAATGGTTCTTATGAAAGTTATCTTCGCAACTGGCTTAATGAAAGGAATAGCCTTCTGGAGATTCGCAAGAGTGGTGATTGCAGAGACAAAAGCGATAGGGATCATGTAAAACAGAATGGTTATTGCGACAATGAAGTAGATCAAGTACTGTCTGATTACTCTACTGAAAAACTTGATCTTGAGATTCTCCCAGATGATCTGTCGAGGCTCAGGTGCTTCAGTCACTGTCCATGTATCGACCATCTGGCTGTGTAGAGACTGAGCGGCTAAAGCGGCAGTAACTCGGTCGGTGAAGAAAACAATTGCTGCGGTTTGCTGCTTCTCAGCTAGAACCTTTCTCTGCTCTGTCTCTAGTTTGGCTACTGACTCGTTGATTAGGTCCGTGTAATACTCAATGCTGTCTACTTTTTCTCCGACCAGACCAAGCAAGCCTGTTTTGTTCGTTGGTCGGTTACTAGTCGCTGCAAATATCGCTTCTGCACGCGCAAGCTTCTTCTTGTAACCTTCCAAACCTTCCCATATCTTATTAACCTACAAAACAAGAAAACACCTTAAGACTTAGGCCATGTTTGGATGCAACATCCAGATGTAGTATTGATGCATCTAAATATAAAAAAGAACATGGTCTTAAAGGCAGAACAAGCAAGCAGGTAGGTACCTTGCTGTTTTCTGTAAGGACAAGAGATCTGTAGAATGTGTCGGGGTATATCTCTCTGAAAAAAGAATCTATAAACTCTTTGTGTGTCTGCCCGTTAGGTGGGGAAGGTATATCCCTAACAAGAATAGCGAACTGCTCCGGAATTACATCAGCAGACATCAGAGCTTGAGCTCTTAGTGCAGAGACATGCTTGTAAGCTTTCCATAACATGAAATACGTGACCAGAGAGATCCAGTAAACCGCTCCTAGGAACGCCCACAGCCTTGCACTCTTTCTCTGTTAAATAGAAAGGTAAGTCAGAGAGCCAACAAAGATCATAGCAAACATAATCAGTCTGTGTTTTGTTTAACTTACTGTGATGTTAGCCATTGATAGATTATCAAACGTTCCTTTGCTTCTGGTGTCTGTCGCGTTCCTTGTCTTCTTTAAACTGTTGTCCGTAGCGGCTAAAGGGAGTAGAGTGGGTAAGATAAGAAGACCGGATAAAGCAAATATCCACAGAACTGTTCCATCAGAAACACTTTTGTAATGTTAATATCCAGAAGAAATAAACTGTTTTGTCTTCTTCTTCGTTTTAGGAGCTATAAAAAACAAAACGTTATTTTAAGCAGATACGGACAAAGTAAAACAGAGACAACATACAAATAAAAGGAAACGTTTTTTCCCTCAATTGTGTCTAAAGATTGAAACTTTCTTACAAACCCAGATCATACGCAAAGAAAAACAGTAAAACAAAAGCTGCAGAAAGAGACAGAGAATGTTCGAACCAGTGCTCAAGAAGACGAAGTAGACGGCAGTATCAACGCCTGATAACTTAACGACATCTTGTTCAGAGGAAGTCAAAGCTTCACGGATCCAAGTAAATGGGTTTCGGGTCAAGGAGCTGCCTTCCCAAGGATCCATACCTTTAAGGATCCGGTTCGGGTAATAAATAGAAACGTTTCCGGGTCTCCGGGAAAGCCAGGTGAAGAGGAACATGAGAACGAGGAAGATGAATGTTGATGTCCCTAAGGACAGTAGAAACGCTTCAAACTCCATCTGGGTTTTGCCACACGAATCTCTCTCTCACTCTCGCGATGTGTCTCTGTTTCTCTCTATTCCTCAAGTTTTATGGTCAAGGGAAAGTGATAAAGGTAGCCGTTTAAAGAAAAAGTAACCGTTTGTCGTTGAAGGCTGTGAATTTAAAAGAGATGGAGAGAGAGTGTTTGTGTTTGTTTGTGTTTATCTCGTTGTTCTTCCTTCGGGTAACTGAAGTTGAGAGGAAATGTTTTTCTTTTGTTTCCTTCTCAGGAAATGAGAAGAATATAGAAGAAATATAGAGGAGGACAAAAGAGTATTGCTTGTCTTGTGGAAATGGGTTTGTGTGTATGGAGAGAATTTGGTTAAATGGTAAGAGAGGGAGAGGTATGACAAGAGAGTGAAGAGGGTGTATTGTTTAGAGTAATGAATGTTTCAACCATACTCTATTTCATAATAAGTAAAGGATAAGTTTATTCTATAAATAAAATATTTATTATCTTTTGTTTTGTTGTAACACCACTTAATCTATGGTACATGGAATCGAAAGCAGGTACACGGAAGTGGAATCGTATGGAAGCGCAGAATCGAGATTTTTTGTAAAAATTAGGAAACATGTATGTGTTGGAAACTTATATATATATATTAAAATATAAGAGAATTTTATAAAATTTATAACTGAAAATTCTATGATTCAAATTAAAAATAATACATTTATTCATTTATAATAAATTTAAATGATTTCATGTTAAAACTCTGAAAATACACATAAATGAAGCTTATAACAAATTATTATATTAATATTTTAATATTTCATAAATAATAAACACATTATATATTTGAATGTTGATGCTTCCAAACACATACTCGTTTGTTCTCTCTATTTGTTCTCTTTATTTCCTTACTATTAAATTTTTTGTGTTTAGAAGCATATACATTCAAATATATTGTGTTTATTTAATATTTGTTCTCTATATTTCCTTACTATTAAATTTAAATTTATTTTAATATTTTTTATCTTTATTTCCTTACAATTAAATTTTAGATTTATATACTAGCAAAGACATGATTTGATACTTTTATTATTTATAGCATAGTTTTTATAAATCGAAGTGTGATTCCAAAATGGAATCGTAAGCTTCCCACATATTTTAAATATGATATTTTAGAAGCGTTTTAGAAACGAGATTCCGTAAACTTTCACAAGATTCTGATTTCGATTCCGGTTTCGAAGCGGGAAGTGGGCGTCCGTCATTCATTCAACTTTGTTCGGATACAATATAAAAGGAGAAATTTCCATCCTCTATAAAGGAAAATATAAAGTACAATAGCAAATAAAACTAATTCAGATAGGTCTTCCTCAAAAGATGACAGTGAACTTAAGACAAAATTTGGATGTATCAAAGAAGCCTTCACGACAAAGTCGGACATCTAGAGAATAATCACATAATGTAACGTTCAGAGTTAACTCTCACAAACAAAAACACATTAAAGTATTCTTCTTTCGGCCCATAAAGACTGATGCACAAGATGACAAACCGGTGAGTAAGTTGAAGTAATAGTTCGGTAATATGACCAAGAAAATATCTCCTTTAATAGAATAGAAACATGGTTGTAAATTACTCTTCTTAGTAGAGAAAGAAGGTGAAGTCAGAAAAAAAACACTGAATCCACCAAAAAATTCTTATTGAAAAAAAGATATGAAAATAATCGCATAGTATGGACCCCAATAAAAATCCATCAGAAATCTCTAAGCTATCCGCACACACTCAAATATCTAAGATACTCCCTTTTCCATTTTATAATAGATTAAAATTATTTTACTCTATAAATAGAGTAATGGTTTGTTTGTAACACCACTTAATTCATTCATTTAACAATGTTCATATACAATAAAGAGAGAAAAATTTACATCCTCTATGAAAAAACATAAAATACAATAGCAGATAAAACTAATTCAATTATGTGTGACGACAATAACATACTCACCTCTGATAAATGAACAATCGTTTGGGAAGATCAATTCGTGTAGGATCTTAAAAAAAGATATACCTTGTCTCATTTCTTATTTGTCCTATGCACTGAAGGGTTTATCTACTTAATCAACAAAACTCAGATGGGAGGATTGTGGAAAGGAATTAAGTTCTCAGATGAGGGTCCAATGATTCACAATTTGTTATTTGTCAATGATAATCTTCTTATTTGTAGAGCAAACGAGAAGCGAGCAATTCATCTTACGAATGTTTTGAAAGTCTATGGAGAAGCTACATGATAACAAGTAAATTTGATGAAGTCGACTTTTACATTTGGTTCTAAAGTTTCTGAGAAGATTAAGGTGGTGATCAAGCAGATAACAAGAATCTCAAAGGAAAGAGGAACAAGAACATACCTAAGCCTGCCTGAATGCTTCTCTGGTTCAAAAAAGAAATGATGTCTCACATTTGTTATAGAGTCAAGAATTGATTTTATGGTTGGTTTGCAAGGTTGTTGTCCTAAGGTGGAAAGGAGAAACTCTTGAAAGCGGTGGTAATGTCTTGCTTCAAGATGACAACGAAATCATGCAAGAATCTGACGAGAGCAACGACAAATTTTTGGTGAAACTCTTTAAAATATAAGAGAAAGAATCACTCGTTACGCTGGACTAAATTGTGTTTGCTAAAGGAACAAGGTGGTCTAACTTTTTAAGATATTCATTTGTTCAATTAAACTCTTTTGGAAAAGCAAGCTTAGATAATTCTAGACAAGTCCAAATTCTTGTTTGTCAAAATTTTTAAGAGTAGGTGTTTCCCTAATGGAGGTTTTCTCTCAGGAAAAATGGGTGCAAGACCATCTTATGGATGGAGGAGTATTCAATTTGTAAAAGAACTTCTAGTCCATGAACTCAGAAAACATGTCAGCAATGGAGAAACAATTGTAGTGTAGACAGAGGAATGAATTGATGATGAACCAATGAGACGACCTCTAATGAAAAATATCTTGGTTGATGTAGAACTTAATTAAGGTCAGTGATCTAATTGACATTCCTTCGAGAAGTTGAATTTTGGTAAAACTAGAGGAATTTTTATGAGAAAATTACAAAGATGAAATATGTTGTGAAAGAGGAATGTTTTTGGGCTCCACAACAAAGGGATGTTCGCTTTCAAGTCTGTGTATTGGATGATCAGTAGAGCCACAATATCAGAAGTTTGTCAACAAGCTGAAACCATCTCTTAATGAGCTAAAATATGCAACCTGGAAGGTGGTTACTTCCCCTGAGATTAGATCATCCGGATCTTTCAAATATAATACCGGCTAGGGAACTCCTCCAAAATAGAAGTATAATTGATCCATGATTCCAGCTAAATAGTTTCATAGGGGAATTGATCGATCACATATTGTTTACTTGCTTTATTGCTCGCCAAGTGTTGGCGTTGTGTGATATTCATATACCTCAAGATGGTATAAAGTAGAACTTTTTTTAAAAAAAATTCCACTATATTCTTACCTTTAAGAACAAAATTTTCAATCCAAAATATATCAAAAGGTGTTATCCTTGGATCATTTCGGACTTGTAAAAAAATTGAAATGTTTTTCTTTTTGAAGAGAAGGTGTTTTTAGCCAATGAATTAGTTTCCACAATCAAAGAGGAAATTGACTTATGGTTTCTAGCACATGAAAAGAATATAGATATGGATAACATCATGATGGTGGAAGAGGAGGAATGAGCTAAAGATGGTGTCCACCGGATAAATTTTGGGTAAAATGCAATATTGGTATGTCTTGGATACCAACAACTCATAGAGGAAGAGTTTCATGGGTCTTGCGAGAAGAGATTGAGAAATTTTTATTGCATAGCATTATACCTGTTTAATTTGTCCATAGTTTACAGGAGTTGAGATTTATTGTTCTTGGATGGACTTTGGAATGTATGGTTGAGCACAGACGGAACAAAGTGACTTTTGCTATGATTGAGCAAAGATGCATGTTTAATTGGCAATGATACTGAGACCCATAGTGATATTTTGCTATTTTGATGATTTTAGTATTTGGTTTTATTTCATTTAAGTCCTTCTACGATGCATTTAGGTGTAAATATTTGCATTTGTATGCATAATTGCTATAACATGGTTTAAATTGCTAATTACTGCGTTTTACCACATGCCAATTAACCTAATGTGCACGCTACCACAATCGAATGGTATATCGATGCAGCACTTTAGGATCGAATCCACAAGGAACTAATGATCTATAACACTAAGAATACACAAACTTTCATAATTTAAGCAAATAAGTAGATTGATGATTGGTAACAAGCTAAACTCCTAGAATTATAAACAAGGTGATCTCAAATTCAAACAAGAAATAAGTGCAAGAATCAAACTTTCAATCAATAGCTAAGGATGGATCCATGGGCAAGATAATTGATATCGGGTGATCAAGATTCAATCTAGGATGCACAAACAAAACAATCAACAAGTCTGTAGGTCTAGAACTCATAAAATAGACTAATCCACTTCCATGATAGAAATCCCTTTGTAATCAAGTACTAAACATCAAATGTCTTTGGCTTAATACTATCAAACAAGCATTATGATTAAGTCTACTAACCATCTAGCAATCCTAACATCAAATATCTTTGGTTATTCAAGCTAGAGCAATACTAAATTCATTCAAACATTTTAACAAACACCTTTCGGGCATAAAATAGCTTAAGATCTAGATGAGAGTGATCAAGTCTAATCTAGCATTAAGAACACTTAGTAAGCATAGAATAATCTTAATCAAGCAAGAGACATTATAAATATCCACCTAATCACCCTAATTTACTTAACCCATGAATCACAAGTTCACTACTCAGTACTTTCCATGAGAAACCTTAAACCCATATGAGATTCAAGTCAAATCATGTTAATGAGCAAGAAAAACACAATAAAAATGAAGTACTTTCTTCCAATGATCAAAAGGTTCAAGCTTTTTTAGTTTAGACAAAGTTTTTTAGAGAAAAAGAGATCTCCCTAGGGTTTTAGGGTCTAAAACTATATATAGGAGTCCAAAAAACGAGTTAGATCAACCCAACAAACCCGGGTTGACCCATAAAAATTTGGGTATTTTTGCATGTAGCGACCAGCTGTGGTCGCTACGACTGTAACGACCACGTCTGGTCGCTACGGCATCCGCATTTCTCTTGTAGGTCTGTAGCGACCACGCCTGGTCGCTACGCCTGGTCGCTAGGGCATCCGCATTTCTTTTGTGGGTCTGTAGCGACCACTCCTGGTCGCTACACCCCCATTTTGCTCCAAACTTCACTTTCTTAGCCTCAATTGCCTCCAAACTCACCAATAAGCATCTCCAACACCTGACATAAACAAATGTAATGGAATGCAACCTAAATATGCCTAAATGATATCCTATATGCTTAAAATGCATCAAAAGAGATGACCAAAACCATGCAAATATGTAAGATATCAATTGCACACTGAAAATTTTAGTGAGAAAACATGAGATTATGCTTGTAAATTAAAAAAATTGTGGACGATTTGAAATCATCAAGACATGAGGGAATATTGTGCAATTACGAGGAGGTCTGGTGTGCTCAGTCGAAAGTTTAGGGGGCGAAGTTAAGGACTAATCTTCAAGTTTTAAAATCATAGGGCCAATTCGAGAAACTAACTAAAATTCAGGGACATGTCTTGCAAATTAGAAAACAAAATATCAACAAACATAACCTTACTCATCCAATTTATATTGACGGTCCATGAATTTACGTTTGGAAATTTATGACCTGATGGTTGAATGATCCAAGATAGTATTAAACAATTATTAGTATTAAATTTCACATGGCATATGTGCGCGGATAATCACCTAGTTA
The DNA here is from genome assembly GCA_905132885.1 of Moricandia moricandioides. Lineage (NCBI taxonomy): Eukaryota > Viridiplantae > Streptophyta > Magnoliopsida > Brassicales > Brassicaceae > Moricandia > Moricandia moricandioides. The sequence continues at coordinate 63,503 of CAJHQQ010001232.1, forward strand.
ATACAAATTTCACATTATAAAAATAATAATTAGTTAGCAAAGTATTTATTCATTATATTTATTTGTAAAGTTCTATAAATAAAGATAAAAATTATTGCAAATATTATTATTATCAAAAAAATATATATACATATAAATACTAACAAAATTTTTAATATAAAAAGATAAATAAAAATATTCTCTCTAAAACTAAATGCTCTTAGCAGACGTTTGGGTGGCTTGTCCTTCGGGCCGAGCCAGTTGGTTGGGTGATTGTTTTGTCTTTTTTGGCTTAACCATTGATTTTCTTCAGGCAACTTTATGTTCTCGTTATGCCTGTTACTGATTATTCGGTGTATCAGCCTAGAGAAATGTTCCATAGCTGTGTGAAACTGTATGTTGTACGTTTAGAACTCCTGTTGGAGAGATTATTTGGTTTAGAAGTGTATATCCTTTTGTTTATAAATTAATGAATCTTCCAATAAGGCCTTTTTTCATTAACCAATTTATGAAAAAATGCCTTATGGTTTAAAAGTGTATATCCTTTTGTTTATAAAGTAATGAATCTTCCAGTAAAAAATAAAAATAAATGAAAATTAAATGATTGATTTGTTTGTTGTCTCTATTATCACCAAAACTAAGAGCATTGGTCGTCAATATCAACTGGCCATTGCAGACCTATGCAAATACTCCACGCGCTTTTATGTCGAAACATTTTTTTATCTTTTCATAATATCTGAAAAGTACATGATTTTTATGATAAATACATTATTTTCAATAACATTAACAAACATTCGTTCAATCAACATATTTTTTTAATTTACAATTTGTTTTTCTAACCAAAATTTATATAATTTAAAAATCTATATTTATGAAGTAACTTTCTTAAAACATCTATCTCTGAATAAGAAAATTTTAATCAAAATGTTTGGCATCCAACTGAATTAAATGGATGACTCATTTTGATAAATATTAATTAAAATTTTGGGATCCAACTGACTAATTGGATAACTTTTTTGGTAAATATTAATTAAAACTTTTACATCCAACTGAATTAAATAAATAGCATATTTTGGTAAATACCTCTTTTGTTTCATAAAGATAGATTTTGGGGAGTTTTCACATATATCAAGAAAACGTATTAAAACACTATAATAAATGTATTGATTTCTATAATTTTGATTTTCAATAATTTTTGACCAATAATAACTTAATAAAGTTAATTATTTTTTTGAATTTTTTTATGAAACCATTTTTTCTAAAATATTTATAAATGCAACGGAGGAAGTATTAATTAGCATCCAACTGAACTAAATAGATAGCTCATTTTGGTAAATACTCCCTCTGTTTCTAAATAATCCATACTTTGATTTTTTCACACATATTAAGAAAAAGTTAATATTTAACAATTAATGTGCTAATTTGTTAAAATATAACAATTTTCCATAAAATTTAACCACTAACAATTCAATAAATCAAAAATTGCCAATTAATATTTCTTGGAAACTTAAAAATCATTAATAAAAATACATAGAAAATTGAAAATATTGATCTTTTAGAAACAAGGAAAAATGCTAGAATATACATTATTTAGAAACAGAGGGAGTATTAATTAAAAATTTTGGCATCTAACTGAAGTAAATGGGTGACTCATTTTGGTAAATATTAATCATAACTTTTGCCATCCAATTGAATTAAATGGTGGATTTCACAAAGAAACCATTAATTTGGGTGAATAAAATTATAAATTCAAGGATATATGCGAATTTGATAAAGTTGAGTCCTTCCCAAGGGAAGCACTAACAGAAAAGGCATCGTCAAGTTGTTGAGTCGTTGACACGTCCACTTAAGCTTTCTATTTTTCGTTCACTTAAACTTCATTGCCGACATCGAAAAACTTAAATGTTTCTTTTGTCAACTCGAAAAACTTTACGTTATTCATTAAAACCTTAAAGTCTTATCTAAAATATTTCAGGTATTTGTTAACCCTTATATATATTATAAAACATTACAACTTTTGAACTAGGGAAAATTCCTTAAAAATACACAGACTAATTTTCATTTGTTAATAAAATACACAAACTATTTTGGATCTTCGTTTAATACATAAACTAATTTGTGTTGCCTATTAAATACACAAACTTTTGAAATCCGTAAATTTTACACATTTTTTCAGACGGCGTCAATTACATTTAACGGAAATGGTAACGGCGTTATTGTTTAACAAAACACGTGTTTAACTTAAATAAAAAATTCCTTAAAAATACACGAACTAATTTTTCATTTGCTAATAAATACACTAACTATTTTGGATCTCCGTTTAATACATGAACTAATTTTTCTTTCGCATTAAATACACAAACTTTTAAATTTGCACATTTTACACATTGATTTAGACGACGTCAACTATGTTTAACAGAAGATGATATGGTTAAAATATGAAAAACACACTCACTTTCAGTCAAAAACTCTCAAATTGATTGAACCCTAATTCAAATTTGTTCCAATTCGAGTTTGACACCATAATTTGTTCTAACCTTTTTTTTCAAATTTTGTTATTTTTTTCTTCTTTATTTTAGTTTCATTTTATATTGTTTCAAAGTGAAGTCGATTTCCATCTCGTGAAAAAGGACAAAAAAATGTTTAAAATCGACTTCACTTCGAAACGATATAAAGGCAAATTAAAGTGAAGAAAAAAAGAACATTTAGAGAATAAAAGAGGTCGAAACAGATTATGGTGTCAAACTCGAATTGAACTAACTTGAATTAGAGTTCAATCAATTTGAGAGGTTTTGATTGAGAGTGAGCGTGTATATCACAATTTCATCACATCATCTTCTGTTAAACATAGTTGATGTCGTCTAAATCGATGTGTAAAATGTGCAAATTTAAAAGTTTGTGTATTTAATGGGAAACAAAAATTAGTTCGTGTATTAAACGGGGATCCAAAATAGTTAGTGTATTTACTAGCAAATGAAAAATTAGTTCGTGTATTTTTAAGAAATTTTCTTTATGCAAGCTAAACATGTGTTCCGTTAAACAATAACGCCGTCATAATTTCCGTTAAATGTAGTTGACGCCGTTTAAAAAAATGTGTAAAATTAGCAAATTTTGAAAGTTTGTGTATTTATTATACAACATAAATTAATTCGTGTATTAAACGGGAATCCAAAATAGTTCGTGTATTTTATTAGCAAATGGAAATTAGTTCGTGTATTTTTAAGGATTTTTCCCTTTGAACTATGACACGTGACGGATCTAGAAGTTATTTTAATCGGGGGAACAACTACAAACTTTAAAACTAGACGGAGCATTATCATAAAATTTGAACTAATTACTTCAAAAAAACTCAAGATTTAAACTGAACTAGATTTTAATCTGCGCTAAAGCACGGATGATTTTTCGATGAAAATTTATATAATCATTTTTATTTATTTGAAGTAAACTTGGGCATAAAATATGTAATCCGAAGTCTGAATCGAACTCAAACCAAAAAATCTGATCCATACATACCCAGTTCAGAATGTAAGAAATATCAGAATGTGTTTTGTAGGGTGGTACAAAATATATACGAACCCGAAGTGTTATTATTCGAACCCGAATGGGTAACCTAAAAGTTGAAAAGCCCGAAAAAATCTAAAAAAACGGTCTGAATGTCTAAATAATCATAAATATAAATATGTACTTCAAATATTTAATTTTATATTTTTGAAATGATATATAAAAAAATATTAAGTTTTAAATAAGTATTTTATATATTCAATTTTATATAAATAAGTATTTACTTCTTATGTTTTGCTTTTAAATTTTTGATTTAACTTTGGATATATCTGAACTAACCAATATAACCCAAATATTAATGATATATGGTTACTTTATGAATTTTAGGATGCAGTACAAATTAGAACTAAAACCAATGTGTTATATTATGTATTTGGTGAAAGTTTTGAAGAATTTATTTCTTGCATTTGGATTAAAGTACAATTTTATATTAATATAGGCATATATAATTCTTTTTTATATTAGTAAATAAAATATGATTGATTAGTTATTCAAATTTAGTGTAAATATAAAGTGAACTGATTTTTTTAGAAAACAATATATTAGTTATTTAGTTCTTTAATTTTAGCTTGATGTATATATTTAATAATAATTAATTTAGGTAAAAGTGAAAATAATATGAAAATTAGTTAAATACAATAGTCCAATCTAGATTATTTGTAAGTAGATAAAAAAATAAGACTTTATTTTAATAGAGTAGATGCTTAAACAAAATCAAAAATTAGTTGGGGGCACGTGCCCCCGTACGTTGTTAAGTACACCCGCCCCTGGTGTCATTGTGAAAATGATTCTTAGAAATTTTAAAATAAATAAATTAGTCCATCAAAATTTAAACTATAGTTTTTTCTAAACTAATCATAAAATCTCTTATTAATCTTAAAAAAAAATTCTATTATTTTCTTAAAAAAGTTACATAATTACTTAATGTGATTATATATGTCAATTAATAATTTTTAATAAGAAAGAATTTGCTAACAATTTGTATACCCTATATCATTTTTGTTTAGATATTTGTTAATAAAATAAAGTCTGTAATTACAATAATCATATAATAAAAATTTAGATTCTTTCGTATCTCCTATATATTAAAAAAGAAACATTACAACTTTTGAAGTATGTCACGTGTCGTCATGAGAATGATTTTTGAAATTCTTTAGAAAAATAAATTGGTCCATCTAAACATAATCTATAGGTTTCCTTAAACTAACCATTAAATCTTTTATTAACCTTAAAATTTATTTTCCATTTTTTCTTTAAATAAAAGCTATTCAATTAACTAATATGATTAATATGTATGTGACAATTACTAGTTTCCAATAATAAAGATTTGCTAACAATTTGTATACCTTATATCATTTTTTGTTTAAATCTTTGTTATTAAAATAAATTACACAATTACATTAACCATATAATAAAAATTTATATTTTTCATATATGTTGTATTTTTAATTTTTAAAAAAGAATATAAATTACTAAACTGTTAAAAATCTCACATAAACTTTTGTGATCAATCGTTTGATTTTTTTCCTTTAATACGATACAAATGACTATAAAACCACATGTGTAAGAATTCTAATCTTATTTAATAGGTGTTTATATATATATATATTATATCATTTCAGTTAAAATATATACCATATAAAGAATACATACTTATATTTTGATATTTGCATTGAACAAAACTTGAGAACTTAATATCTTAATTTTAAAATTTGCATTTAAATTTTTAGAAATGATTATAAATTATTAAAACTATTAAACATCCCACACTAAAAAGTTTATCAATGGTTGAAAATTTTGTTATAAAAAAATGTTGATAATCAGAAAACCATATGTTTAGGAATTTCAATTAATAAATAACCATATCAAAAGTATATTATATCTCTATGTTAATATCATTTAAAATTTAATTATATATTATACACAATAGATAAAACTGATTCTTTTGATTTATCTACCATAAAGTGATTGTTAATAAACAAGAGTGATCGTTAGTGCATTAAAAAAAATAGGATTGATCGTTTGATTTATATGCGCATACCAATTTAATTACATACATCATAGTTAGCGATTTCTCAATTATTCAATATATATTTACTATTTTAGTATTTCATAATATTTTTAAAAATAAAATAAATAATAATATATAAATACAATTTATAAAAGAAGTTATCACATGAAGATGATACATTGATTTTGATAATGGTGTTCTAAAACAAGGTTAAACCTCACTCTCGAAGGCTGGCAAGAGGAATATGGAATTTGGAACTGAAGTTTGGAGACTCTAGCTTCTTGTCCACAAACTCTTGGGATTTTTTTTGTTTCCATTAAGAAGATGATGTTAGGTGCTTTCTCTTTGGTTAACTCCCGCAGTCTCTGAACTGTAATGGGATTCTCTAACCCACAACAATTCAAGATTATAATTTTTAAGAAAGAGAGTTGGTTAGATTGTGAAAATACGCATTCATTTGTGTTTTTCTAGGTGTTGGTCTTAATGATTACGCACTAAGGATTTTGGGTTGTTCCTTGGTGCAAATGGCTGTCACGCTCTCGGAATGGAGGGTCTTTAGTCGGTTTGTTTCAATTTTGATTGTTCTATTCGGAGACAGTAGCAGTCGACGAGCTTACAATGTTTCTGATCTTTGGAGAGTTTTGTATTGCATGCATTATCCTCTTGCGTGAACCCGCTCCCATTAGAAGATTACTTTTGCTGGTCGTTTTTTCTTTTCCTGGTGGTCAGCCTTGCTTCTTTGGATGTCTAGTGAGACGAAGTTCATTCTCTTCTAGTTGAGGATCCAGTTCTAGTTGATTTATTATCTGTGTGTGTTGTCTCTGACCTTCCATTCGAAACGCATGGGCTAGGATATTCGCCGCAGTTTCTGTCATCATCTCATGAGTCTCCCCTTCTAACACTCTCTACCTATGTGATGCGCTCTCAATTAGATCAAGATTTTTGATGTATTGAATAATTGCCTCTTGTAGTTCGTTGAGAATCTCATCATAAGTTTGGCGTATTTTAGGTGGCAGAGTTGTAGATGAGAGAAGCAACTCTTGGGGAGTTATATCCATAAGTGGTTTGTTCTCCAGTTGCTCTACTTATTTAGAGTGTGGTTTTCCTCTCGAGATGAGGTTATTGTTGGCAATTCTCTTATTCCTAAAAGATAAAGACCTTCTATGTGAGACTTCACTTAAGTGATTGTCTGGTACGTCGGGTGTTGTTGTAAGTTCTGACCCTTTGGAAAAAGTGTGAGTCAGCTAGAGAGACTTTCCTATCCATAGCAGCAACTTGATTGGAAACCTCATTATGTTTGTTTCTTTGTTGCCAAATATTCTGCATTTTCTCTGATGATATGTCCCCAAAAGGATTCTCATGCATATCAGTTTTTTTTCTATAATGTAGCTTATCATTTGGATCTCTCCTATCAGGTTTCAGAGTCTGATTTATGTGTAGTTCCTCTAGGTGTCTCTGGCCTCAAGCATCTCGTGGTTTGTAGGTAGTAGTACAGTTTCCTCTCAAGCTTGAGGATTCCTTTATGGTGGGGCTCCTCAAGCTTGAGAGGAAACCACAATATGTACTAGCTATTAACTATGTGAGTTGAGGCCAAAGACACTCATAGCTTTCAAAATATAGGTCGTGAATATGATGGATGTTTATAAACTTGATATAAATAACTTTTTTTTTGTGAGACCCGGAATTTTATTTTATCAGGTTTAATTTCGATTATATTTGCATACGAATATAAAAGTATATCTTATCAAATAGGTATATGACTCTTCCCTTCTTAGATATTACATGAAATTTTAATTTATATGGATAAATGAAGTAGAGTAAAAATTAAACACACATCTTCCATTATGAAAAAAATAAGTGATTCGTTAAATAATTTTTGTTTTTAAATTGTAATATATGTGAAAGTTGGTGCTTGGATAAGGTATCAGAGCAAGCTTGACGAAGAAAGTGGAATATGGAGAAGTCGACATAGAAAGACAGGCACATAATGTGATTATGATTAGTCTCAAACCTAAGGTATGGAATCAAATTTATGGATTAGCTAAGTTACTTATCAATGTTTGGTTTAATGGACAATTTCAAGAACTTATTAGAATGATATATGAGGTTCTGGACTAAGAGAGAAAATAAAATCTTGATACGGCTTTGAAACAACTTGAACAAGAAAGATTTAACCAGCTGATCGAACTAAGAGTAAAGAAGCTGGTCAAACCAGGAGTATAAAATCTTATTAAAGCTTTAGATGGAAATCTGAGTGAACTAGATTAGGCGATGGAGTTGGGGCCGATTGGGCGAGAAACAAAGAAGAGATAAAGATAAATATTCTTGAGCTATGGACACCAGTTTCCTCGTCCAAGTGGGACTAAAGAAAAATCCAACCGAGTCAAGTTGCATATGGATCGGGTTGAAAATAGAGATGGGTGAAATAATTCTTTTCGACCCAAAAGAAGGATTGCAACCAAAAGCCATTAAGAAGGTTCTCAACACTTAGTTTAAGTCATCGAAGAGACTAGGAAGATGTTGGATAAAATGGGCATTATCAGTCCATCAAGAACAAGTATTGACCACCTTAGGTTTGTTTTTGGTTAAATAAAATGTTAAGTGCATTTGGGCTTTTATTAAATATATTAGGATTAGGCTTGGTATTTATAAACCAACTAGGATTAGTCTTTGGACTTTCTAAACCCATTAAAAATATGTTTGAGTTTCTTAAACCAGTTAGAAATATGATTAGCATTTTGTTTCATTAACCATTTTAGTTTGTGATAGGGTTTTAGTTTTAGGATTATAAGCACCATAACCACATTTTGTTTTAAACCATTTTGTAATAAAATTTTCTTTTGTGCAAAACCCGATTGCTTTTGAGATTTTGTCTATTTTGTTCATAATTGGTGACGTGTTCTGTATCTAGGCCCGGTTTAGATAAATTGTAGGCCCTATGTTAATATACAAATGAGGACCCCAACTTATATACTTTTTAATAAACTAGGTTTCTAACTTTTTAAAGATTTTTTTCCAAAAAAACAAGAGAATGCGCACCTTGGACACTCCCAAAAGCTAGCATTGTTTGTATCATATTAAGAAAGAGTTAGATTATAACACCGCGATCGCCCATGGCTAATGGGCCTTCTATGTTCGCTCACTCGACCTGTAGGTCCCGTTCCGTGCGATGAGCGGTGTGTTAATTTTTGAGAGGTTAGAAATTCTTGTTTAGTGACCATGCAATCACCACATGATCTTTTCCCGTGCTTTGACTTCACTTGCACGATATCACGAATCACTTCCCAACAGGTGACTCATCATTCCATTACTCCAACTAAAATACACTTAACTTTAGAGTTCTCTATAGATGTGTGCCCGAAAAAATAAGCGTACTTTGATGATATAAGTAGTAAAATTAATTATTTTAAACATTTCCATATATCATAAATTAGGATGTTACATAAACTTTTTGTGATTCTGTCCCAGGGGCTGGCTTAGTGGTAAAAACGACCTTGGACTATAAAATATAAATAGGTCCTGATTATTTATAAAAAACTGTTGTTATGAATTTAGTATATAAGGAAAGTTAAATGAAATTATTAGGGTCATAAAAATATAAGTAAAAGAAAATATTTGGACCTTTTTCCTTACCTAAATACGAAAGAAAACACACAAATTGATATGGACCCTGTGCAATTGTTCCTCCCGCACACGTACAGATTCTGTCCCAAGCTCGACTCTTGGATAGTGCACCAAGTGCATTTGCACTAGGTCAAAATTTTTTTTACAATTTTCAGATAGAGTTTAGGGCTTTTTTCAAAATAAATTAAGGGCCTTACTTTTACAAATCATTTATATTGCTCTTATACAAGTAAAATTCTGCACAAGGCCCCATATATTACTGAGCCGGGCTTATTCTATCCTAGATATCAAGCAAGACACCTATATATCTCAGGGTTAGCATAAATAGCCTATAAATAGTCCATAGCTCGAAAGTAAAGTACATATGCCATCTAAAAACTCGAACTATCTCTTGATCATTTCACTCATTTTTTCTTCAAATGTTCTAGGGAAAGACAGTCTATTCAAAGAGGCTGTATCATAAATTGACGCAACGTTGAGATCGAAATAAAGAGTCGACGGGTATCCAATAAGAGGTGTTGCATCTCCTGGTAATGGCTCATTTGGGCACAAATCTTCTCTGGGTCTTAATGGGCCTTGTAATGTACTTGGTCAAAGCTGAGTGAATAAACTAAGATTCCAACAATAACTCTCAATGGGATTTTCTTGTCTGTCAATTAATTCAAATGTAAAAGAAAGGACTGAGGAAACAGTGTCTCCCGTTAGGAAAGCATGTTGGAAGAAATTGGGCTGAATAATTACTTACCAGCTTTTCGCATATTTTTATAGTATTAATGTTTAACCTTTCCCTTTTTACGTGTGTTAAAAGATGTACCCAAAAAGTAAAAGTCATATATAATCAACCTTCGAATGGACATTTTCTTTTGCTATAATATTTTATACAAAATATCAACTTATCCGGTTTCATTACTATCAAAATTCGTTTTTATAAAGGAAAATACATAGACCCACTTGATGAGAGGTATGTCATTTCGAAATCATAACTCTTTATGTATATATTCGTCAAATTTGATATAACAAATATATTTGTTAAACTTATCAATACACCCATCAAATATAATATACTTTACAATATTGTAGACTTAATTATTACACTGCTCAGATATGAACCAGATACAAATCTTTAATTTATTCCTTTGTGGCCTACATCATCGATATGATTCCACTACTAGATCTCAAATGTGCATGCTCATGCTTATTTATTTACCTTGAAACCAGATTATGTCACTTTCTTATCTCATTTTTTTTTACCAGTCCCTGTCATTTACCGAGTTTTTAGATGCATAACCTCTCTACCATTTTAATTTCATAAGTTTATAATTAATATGCATTCCGATTACATGTGTGTTATAAAACTAATCTTGAAGTTGGCATAATATCCAGTGGAATGGAGAGAGATACTATAATGTAGTATAAAAAATATTGAATTAATATTACATTTAGTTAATAGTAGTAGGTGTGACATGATAAACCGGGCCACCCTTATTTCAATGCAACTTTTTCTCTAGCACGTTGCATTTGACTCTTTCTTGGATTTCACATTTTCCTCAAGTATATCAATTATGGCTAGAGTCCACCTTACAATACACACTTTTTGAAGATAAATAATTTTTTCTCTTTGAGAATCCTTTTATCACCTAGAAAAATAGGAAGAAATATATCGTTATTAATTTCACCAATAACGAAATAATATTATATAAAAATGAACTAAACCAAGTATAAATGAATATAATTTTACATATACGTTTATTGCCAATAATATAAAATATTGAAACAAACGTTATTTTCTTAAACTGTAAAACTTCATTAAATATAAACATTTACCAGTTGTCTAAACTAAAGACTGCAATTTTTATTTTTATACAATTATTTTTATTATACATTGTTATCAGTGTTCTCTATGAGTCTTAGCTAGATGATGTTGAAATGATCGGAATGACACTAATTAACTCATGGAAATTAAGGCTGCGACTGGTAAATTTTAAAAGGTGAAAATAAGAAAGAGAAATAAAACTTACCCTTAATTGTATTTCTCCAACAAACTTGAGAATCAAAATTTAGTGTTTTCCCACTTTATCAACACTATCTAGAGTAAAAGTTGAAGAATAACATTTAACTTGATTGGTAGCTTTTAGTTGAGTACAGAGTAAAATAAAATTCAAAGTAAAAGTTTATTCTACAATTACCATCCAGTCACACTCTAGAAAAAATATAAGACCATGTTTATCCACGGTTTCTTAGGCGGAGTTCTTAACTTATAATTTCACGTTTTTTTTTTTAATTTTTCCGTTAAGAGACGTCTCTTAGGTCTCTTGTTTAAGAGACGTCTCTTAGATCTCTTATTTAAGAGACGGTTCTTAAATTTTCTTAGTTAAAGTTAAGATACGTCTTTTAGAAATATCCATGTCATATCCATTTTGACATAAAAATGAACATATAGACATTAAATCGATCCCCGGTCTCTTAGGTGGATATGACATGGATATGACATGGATATATATCCATTTGGAGATATATAAACATATAGAGAAATATCCTTGTCATATCCATTTTGGCATAAAAATGAATACCAATGTTTAAAAATCGATTTAGATTGCGACTAGAAAACAAATCGACTATAGTCGGATTTTTATTTTGTCGTCTAAGATACAGCCTCAAATAAAACTCTGTAAACCATCCATAGTCAAAAAATTTAGAAAATCAAATTTATACAATAAAAATTGTTTAAATATTTTAAATTTGTTTTAATCGATCAAAATTATTCTAATTCTGTTAAATTAAGAAATAATATTAATGCAAATCTACAAAATTATCTAGTTTAATTTTTGTATATGTGATTTTTATAATTTATCAAAGTAAATTTAGAATTAAATGTTAAACTAAAGTAATTAGTGTAAATATTAAATTATAAAATGCTCCGGATATCCGATTCATCTCATCCCTAGCTACCAGTAATTTATAAATTTTTGATTCAAATCATATGGATTTATTAATAGATTTGATCTTATAGTGGTCTGAATAAATTTGGAAAGATTTTTTTTTTGAAATGCAAAAACTTGAATCTGGATCCATCGAATCCGTAAAATCACTATTAGGATTTCGATTCGGGCTTTTCGGATATCCGGACTAAAATTCAAATACCCGCGGATATCCAGATTGGTTTTTGTAAAAAAATTAATTTTTTTTACAATTTAGTTTAAAACTAAATAATTTACTATTTATTTATTTTATTTAAATTTATTTTTGTAAAAAAATTGAAAATCATTGAAATTTAATAAAAACTAAATTTATTTATTTTGTATAAAAATATATGTAGTATACATATATAAATATAATTATATTTAAATATTTTTAAAATGTATAGTGGGCCCGTATCTGGATATCATAACCTAAAATTTCACCATCCGGATCATGACCCCCATAAATTCGTTATTGGAGCGAATCTTAAATCTGATAACGGATTGCGAATTTTAAGTCTCATGCCTACTGGTAGCGCATAATTTTAATATGAATTTCAAAAGTATAGTTGAAAAAACACACTTTTTCACCAATGGGTTAAGGCTAAACGAGATTACCTGATATTTTATTTTCTGCTATATGTTGAGAAAAAATAGAATTGAATAGCACTAGATTTAGAATGGATTTCTAAACAGATTCAAATATACAAACATATAAATTCACTTTAATTTAAAATATGGGCTAGTTTTTAGTGAATTTTTAAAAAAAATTGGAGTGAGATCTCAGATACCTAAGGATAGTTCGGATTTTATTTGTAATCAAACTATGTATGTTTCAATTGAAGGGAACAAAACAGAGAAATGAATATATATGCGTGTGTATCCAATATGACATTTGACCAAAAGTGAGAACAAAAATTATCATAATTCAGATTGCATTTAGCTACTTTTTGTGTTTGGAACGGCTTAAATGATGAGAAAGAACTTAGGTATTAAGGAAGCTTTATTCAACATTCACCTTCCTGCTTCAGAATTGGAATTGGAAGTTTGTAAAAACTTTTAGAATCTCGTTTTTTAAATGCTTCTAAAATAATCCTTTTAAAAATCTTCATTTCGAAAAGTAATGTTATAAATAAATAAAAATATAAAATTATATTTTTTTATTTTATATAAAATCTAAAAATTAATTGTATTAAAATATAGAGAATAGTAATATGCAAATATTATAAGTAGTAATATAAATTATCTTTGTACAATAATATTTTAAATATATCTTGCATATATATTCAAAGATAGTGTGTCAATTATTTGTGAGATATTAAAAATAACTAATTTACTTAATTGTATCATATGTAATTATAAGCTTAATTTATTAGTATTTACACAACTATAATATGAAGACAGTTATATAAAACTGTTAAAAATGAATAATTAATTTTTTTTTTTATCTAAATATATAATTTTTTTGTCATATTTTCTATAAATTATTTTTATATTTTAATATATATTTATATATTTGAATATACACTTCTACGTTATTCCTCTTTAATTCCATGTAACATCAGAGAACCTTATTTTTGAAAATAGAATTGATTGCCTATAACATAATTAAGCACCAAGAATATCCTTAATTAGCACTTATCAACACTAATTGCAAGGCGTAGAATTTCACAAGACGGACAGTAGTTATCAGTGTCTTTTCAAAACACTCGAGCATGTCTTTATTTGTTGTTTTGGTTTCTTTTTATTAGCACTAATCATTGTTAACGTCCTCGTTAAATTTTATTTATCAATTTGTTTCGCTTCATTAAGGCTGAGGGGCCCATTTTATTATTAGAAAATAACCTAATAAACATTTAGCTTCACAGTCTTGTCTCTTGTCATGATCTAATGCTGTTACGAGGTTACAAAGAAAATCTTTGTTAATGTGTTTTGTTTAATGTTGTCTTGCCTGAATAAACAAAGAAAAAAAGTTTCTAACTTGACTTAATGTGTCTGATCTACCTTTACAGATAGATTTAATATTTTAGAATGATTATAAAAACATAAAATGTTTGCAGATACAACTCAAAATAATAGTTGTCAACTCTCTATTACTCGAGGTCAAAAATATCATACTGTAATAGTTGTAGTCTTGTAGACTAGAAATAGTTTCGGTTTCATACATTTTTCATAGAATATATTTTTAGCTAGTTATATGACTGTAACCATTCCAGACAACTTATATAATATATCATGAATTTTCATAGTTGTGTAATGGCGGCATGTTGAAAACTTTAGAATTCTTTGGTCGCAGCCAACCGGACCATGTTACTTAAGATTATATATAAATATTTCATATTTACCAAGATTTTTCCTTATTAATATTACTATAGCTAATCTCATATCTTGATATTCTCTGTTTCACAAAAACTACAGCTCTTAACATATTTTATACAAAATGTAATTTTTTGTTACCCTTTATTAATACATTAAACAGCCTCTTTTATAGATAATAAACTTAGTAGGGACTTAGAACTACAAAACGAAAATATTTGTAAACACAAGAATAAAATTCTAAATTGACACGTTTTATTAAACTGATAGAATTTTAATTTAAATGCGTATATTTTGTTAATCAAATAGCATAGTGTAAAAATAGTTTAAATATTTATCTTATTCGTTTGAAAAAGAACTAGTTAATTATCGATCTTGTTTATGTCTACAAAATTGTTAATTATGGTATATCATATTTTTGTTTCCATATTAAAAAAACAACACAAAAGTAAGTTCAGCGGTACGGGGTCTTAATAAATTAAGCTCTTTAAAACTCATACTTTAACAAAAGTTGGATGCTCATGAGTCATGAAGTACGATCTTTAGACCAAATTGTCTTCTATTACAACATAAAGATATGGTCTAAATGATCTTACACATTAACATTACAAGTTGTGCAGAATCCTTGGCTAAAGAAATGTTCTTTTCATTTTTTTTTAATTTCCTTTAGCACAAAAGAGGGTCCAATGTGTTCTAATTAAAGAAAACATCCTTAAAAGAGAAAAAATGTTTCATTTAAGGTATCTTCCTTTTTTTGATAAATCTCCTGAAAAATATTTCAAAATTATCTTGTCCCAATGTGTAGATCTGATCATTTTATTATATCCATCCACTGTAATCATTTCTTGGAGATGATCCTGTATTCCTTGGATGCTCCCTTTAGATTATAATGACAATTGTTTTGAAAATTTTCGTTCTAGAGTAGTTATATAATGACAATTTATTTAATCAATTTAAACATAGTTCTTGTACGATGTATCTATATATATATATGTGTGCACGTTTATGTATATTCTTAAGGTATTCTTAAATATGATAGCAAAATGTAAATCAAACTAGTGGTAGGGGACCAATGGTTTTGATGAAGATTTATTTCTTGATCTAGGTTGGGGATCAATCCACCATTTTCCCACCAACAAATATCTTACCTTGTAGAAAAAGTTCAGATATCTATAAATCTCGATCTACACATTATTCGATTATGTATTTATATATAGCCCAAACTACGTAACTACATGTTTTATTATATGATCATTTTTTTGGCCACTAAATGATGGACATATAGTGATATAAGGTCTATGATATGGCGAAAATTGATTTCTTCATATGTTTGATTTCTGGTGAGAATATATTTATGAGATAATGATCAAAATAGATCTAAAAAAGTTTTTGTCCCAAAATAACATTTAAAGAGAAAAATAACCAAAATATATTTTATTACCCCTTTCGTTTCATATTAAGTGTCGTTATAGGAAATTTTTTTTATTACAAAATAAGTACCGTTTTCGATACAAAATTTATTAATTTTATACTGAATTTTACTTTTCTATTGGTTAAAATAGTGTTATGTATATAGGTAATTGTGTTTTTATATAGAAAATATGTTAAATTAATTATTTTCTTAATCCGTGTGCAAGAAACTAAAGTGACACTTAATATGAAACAGAAGGAGTATAAGATATAAATATACATTTACACCCTTGGGTTAACTAATCTAAATTTAGGATTTAGAGTTATCGGGTAGGGTTTTGAAATTAAAAAAAATATATTATAATTTTTAAAATAAAAAAAATATTTTGGTCTTTTTTTAAGGTTTAGTTTTATGATAAATTTTTTTAAAAAGTCTATTTGAGAGATTTGCCATATATTTATTATAGTTAATTGATTGAAATAGTATAATTCTTTAGACCCGTTATAAGTTTGGTGAATGGATTACTCAACAGTGACATGTATCTTAAAAGATCAATCAAATGCTAAAAACTTGGATCAAGGTAATTCATAAAATATTTTTGGTTCATTATTACAGTTTCTCTAAGTTAAAGTATATAAATGCAACTTTAAGCAATTTTTTAAAAATATACTGAAGATGTTGACTTAAATCCAAATAATTTTATAGGACAAGCATATTAGTTATTCAAAACATCGTCAATACGAACAATAATTGAAATTGCAATGAACTGCAATATTTTATCTCTTAAGCTACATATAGTTGATTCTTAAAGCACTAAAACAGCATAAACTGGTTTTTAATATATATATATATATATATATTGACAAAAAGAAAGGTATATCTATGGGAAAATATACGTCTGACAAATTTTCTATGGATGCGAATCGATATGGTGTGGACTAAATGACAAATTAAGTTTATGAAAAATTTGATATTACTTCGTCCGTCTTGTATCCAATCCATATTTCTTCACACATTCTCTTTTCGTTTTTTTTTTCGTTTCGGAGCATATATTTCAATGGTTTCATCTAAATGGTGTTGTTAATTTGGACACCTCTGCTATTAGATTTCGATCCTTTCTTTTTTTTCAGACAGTTTCATGATTTTTTTTGCGCCAAATAGGAATTGATTGAATATTACCATAATTTTTAATATTTGTAATTTATTTTATATTTCTCAAATATCTAATTTTTTTTTATTTCAAAAAAATACGAATAATGCCTAGCCTTATTTCTTGCTGTATTCAGTTTTGTTATCCAAAACCCAAGCCATAAAGATAATGATTAATAAAGTTAAGGAGAATGAAATAATAGTGGAAGATATATTATACATATATGATGTCAAAAGAGATGGGACGGGAAAATCTTGAGCGATGAATGGTGGGTCTCCCAAATCTTACATTTGACGTGCTGATTTTTTTTTATTTTTTTTTCCAAAAACCACTCTCCTTTGGCACAGATAAATTCTTCTTTTTTTTTGCAGATAAATTCATAATTGTGCAGAACAGTAAATCATATGCATAACCGCAACACTGAGAGTTTGCAGTACCCAAATGCGCCATACTAAATGATTGGATCTTCTAATATTTCTGGCCATGACTATATCATCTTGTCCAAAAAAAAAACTTAAACCATTATATGCTACTTCTATGTTCTCCCAGTATGATATTTTAGTATATCACTTGGGTACCAAACGGGTACAAGTGGATATGACAATGCGGTCGACTTATAACAAAGACGATTTGTATTGTCAGAATGGTACGAAATAAACAGTCACGTTGAACTGTTGAAAATGGACTAATATATGACGCACAAAATTTTTTAATGTTAGTTTTAATAAGTAATATTAGAGAAATTTCATATTTCAATAATATTAGGTGTCAATAGAATTTCAAACAAATATTATATGATATGGTGATTTCAAGAGATCGTCAGTGGTAATGATCTTGTCCATTATGTCAAAAGATTTCTGATTCAACTGATCGCTTAGACGAAATTAATATTATATATTGTGATTTTAGATTATGAGAATTACGTGTTTCGATCTGAAATCTCTAGTATTAGAAAAACTAAATTCCTTTTTAAAACCGGAGATTTTGAATACATTTAAAATTCATTAAACCCATAACACAAGACTTAGACTTAATAAGAGAGAAAATTTCAGTTATGGTAGAAGTTTGAATCTACTTTTCAAATTTACCATTAGTAAATTATTATTTTTAAAAAATACCTTAAACTTATGATGAAAATAGACTTAATTAATTTTTTCTAAATGTTTATAAAAAAATTAGAAACTCAACCCCACCCATTTAATATTAAACTCTAAACAATAATCACTAAATATATACTCAAATATTAATATATTTTTGATTAAGCTTATTTTTGAAAAATAGTATTTAACTTATAGTATTTTTATCAATATTTCTTAATGAAAATCAGACGAATTTATCAATAAAAGAAAAGTATAATATGAAGACTTTAAACTTCTTACAGGGCATGTTCTCAATCGAACTAGTCATACTTTTAGTATATATGTTCATTATTTTATTTATATGCACGTATTTGCAGTATGGCGGTGACGTGATAGCTTCGTGACAAACAATTTTTCATATTTTACTGAAAAAAATGAAATGGTTGACATGACTACATACTGTAGTTATAAAATATTTATATTATTGTTATAATTATGTTATATTTTTTGTGTAGTGTTATGTTTTCATATAATATATATAACTTATTTTGTGCTTGTAACAACATTACGTGTATAAAATAAGAAACAAGAAGTATACGAAAAGAAAGAGAATTATATTGTTATTTAGAAGAGGCATCGTAAAATGACCGAATTAAAAAAATTTATATAGGCAAAATTTGTTTGTCCAAAATTTTTCATTTCAAATTTTCATTTTAAATAATTAGATAGCTTTTGTATTTTTCTTTGGGTTTCAATAATATAAAAATCATCAACATATCCAGTAATATTAATAAATCGAGAGGAAGTTATGGTGATGAAAACATATATATGGACATATAGGATTGTTTACGTATTCTTATTTAATTAAATGTCCACTAAGACGATTATACCACATGCATCTAAATTGCTTTAAGCCGTATAATAATCTTTGAAATTTGATTGCACATAACTCTCTAGGCTTAGAACTTAATAGTTTTGGCATCTTAAATCCTTTAGGGATTTCCATATAAATATTAGTGTCTAAGGATCCATATAAATATGATGTAACAACATCCATTAAATGAGTCTCTATATTTTGGTTAACTGTAAGACTCATCAAAAATCTAAATATGATCGCATCCATAACCGAAGAATATGTTTCTTCATAATCGATACCAGGACTTTGAGAAAAACCTTGAGCCACAAGACGAGTTTTGCATCTCATAAATTCATTTTTTCTCATTTCGTTTCCGAACGAAAACCCATTTTTACCCAACTAGTTTAACAACTTCATGTGTGATTTCATTTTGTCCAGTCGTGTCTCTTTTGACATTCAGAGATAGATTTTGGTTCTCGATCATCACTTTCTTCATTTATTTCCTTTGAAACAAAGTACGAGAAAATATCAACGACACCATTCACTTTGCTTCGATTCCAAATTTTTCTATTAAGAATGTTACTAATCTAAATCTCATGATTTTCTTCAGAATCATGATGTTCAACACTGTCATCACCCTCATGGTTCATTTTTTCCAACTTTTTTGTTATATTGGAAGGATTTTGTTTTTCCATCTCCTTTCGTTTTCTATGAATCTTATCTTTAGAACCAACATGTTTACCAAGCTTCTAACGTATTTTAGACTCTCGTGTATTATCATCTACTCCACGTTCATTTGGCATTTCTATACGTGTAGGAGCATTTGCAACCGGTATATATGATTTTGTTACCGCTTTAATGTCCGCAAATGCATAAGGTAGCTGATTTGCGATGCTTTGCAAATGCATAATTAGACGAACCTCTAATGCAGACTGTTTAGTAGTAGAATCAAGGTGTAGCAAAGATGGTACGCACCATTTGATATCATTTCCTACTTTTTATTTTCTCCCCTAGAATTGTGAATACCTTTTCATCAAGTGGCAATCAGAAAAATGTGTCGTAAATACGTCACTAGTTTGTGGTTCTAGGTATCGTATAACTGATGAAGAATCACAACCAACATACATCCCTAATCTCCTTTGAGGTCCCATTTTTGTACGTTGGGGAGGTGCAATTGGCACGTATACAACCCAACCAAAAATCTTTAGATGAAAAATATTTGGTTCTCGCCCAAATGCTAACTGTATTAGGTAGTATTTGTAATTTTCACTTGATCTCATCTGAATCAGTGCTTCTGCATGCAAAATATCAAGTCTTCACACAAAGGTTCGTTGTTTTGATCTCATGATCAATGGTCTTGTAATCAGTTACAAATGTTTAATTAATGATTCAACCAAACCATTTTGTGTATGAACATGAGCAACATGATATTCCAGATCATTTCAGTTACCATACAATAATCATAAAATGTTTGGGAAGTAAATTCACCAGTGTTGTCCAGTCTAACTCTCTTTATTGAATAAAAAAAAAATTGAACACTTAGTTTGATTATTTGAGATAAAAAATCTCGCAAATGCCATATTTCAAGAGGACAATAGACAAACGTTTGACCATCTACTCGAGCGTCGATCATTACCATAAAATAATAGAATGGTCCACAAGGTGGATATATAGTTCCAAAAATGTTGTCTTGAATTCTTTCAAGGAACTTTGGTAACTCTTTATCTATTTTGGTTGTTGATGGTCTTGTAAGCAACTTTCATAAAGAACACACAGTAAATGTCATTTTATTCCCCTGATAAACTTCTTGGGATTTCAGGGAATGAACATGTGAGTTCTCGATGAGTTTTCTCATCATAGTGGTGCCTGGATTACCAAGGTGATCATGCCATAGTGTAAAGTCACCAGAATTTTTCTTAATCATCAAATGTGATTCGATGGAACTTATATATGTATGATGCAGACCAGAAGGGAGTTCTGGTAGTTTTTCCAACACTTTTTGTTTTCCCGATTTCTCAAGAGTAATATACATATATTTCTTTTCATCCTCAGTTGCAGACTGAGTATCAAATCTTTGAAGATACATGTCTTTAAAACTCAATAACTCTTTTAAAATTTGGAGAGAATAATGTGTTATTTATCGAGAATTTTGTCCCATTAGGTAGTATGAAATGGACTTTACCAATCTTCTCAATCAAGTCTGCAAGACCCGATATTGTATTAACAATTATATTTGTGAGTTTTAGTTCAAAAAAATGTTTTGTGTTTCAGAATAGTATATGTTGTCCCACTATCTGGTATACAAATATATCTAGCATTGATCTTGATTGATGCTCCATTGCTAATGTCCAGTTATGAGACAACAAAGGAGTTAACCAAAATAAAATAATATTATTAATAAAATTTTATACATCATCAAACACACAGTAATTATACATAAATAGGTGAAAACACACACAATAATTATACATTAATCTTCCACAAGCAACAATTATTTATGGTATAATTGTGGAATTTCAAGAGTCACATGATGGGTACTTAAGCTTCCGTGATAGCGATCTCCTCGAAATCATTCACAAAGTGAGACGCGTCGAGGTGCGTTATACCCTCAGAATGTTCTGTAAAGTTTACATAATTTCCTTTCCCTTTGACGGATTCTTTGAATAGAGCACAAAGATGTGTAGGGGTACAACATACATGGGACCAATGTCCCTTAGTACCGCATCTG
Organism: Moricandia moricandioides; assembly: GCA_905132885.1. Taxonomy (NCBI): domain Eukaryota; kingdom Viridiplantae; phylum Streptophyta; class Magnoliopsida; order Brassicales; family Brassicaceae; genus Moricandia; species Moricandia moricandioides. The sequence goes on from CAJHQQ010001232.1 coordinate 85,175, forward strand.
AAACAAGCTTCTTCTCGCTTTTGAGAGGTACTTTCTTGGTGTTCTTTTCCCTTATGGGATTGCTCATAGTAGACCCACTGAAATGATTTCCTATCTTGTGAATTGTATTTTCTTCCACGTCAACGATAGTTTTGACGACCACTACCCCATAAAACCTTATTTTCTTTCACCGGTTTCTTTGCATCTAATGTGTTTGCTTCGGGAAACGCTTTGGAACCAGTTAGACGAGTCATGTGATTCTTGATCAGAAGCGCCACAATCAAATCTGAAAATTTGGTATATCTCCACAATCTATATTGTTGTTGCAAGGTGTTGTGGCTTTTTTGGAATGTGGTGTATTTCTTTCCAAGCATTTGGGATTCAGTGATTGTTTCACCAAAATATCTCAATTTAGCCACAATTTCTAACACAACAAAATTTTGATTCATCACTTTGTTGAAATTTTGGAATCTCAGACTCTACCATTCATCCCGAGCAAGTGGAAGTGTTGTGTATTTCTAATGATCGAAACGATCTTTCAGAGACTTCCATAACTCTTTATGATCTCTTGTATCGGCATAGTCATAAGTGATACTTTCATCAAGGTGTATTCTAAGGAAAATCACCGATTTAGTCTTTTTCTTGAGGTGTTAGAGTATTTTATATTTTAAGGTTTCATATAAACTAAGAGATTCAAGATGAACTTCGACATTGGTGACTCAAGAAATGTAGTTGGTGTCGGTGATAATAAGAGCGGAAACTAGAGCTTCTCAGTGTTTTCTTTTGGATTTCTAAAATCAAATAATAATAATAAAGAACATAATTAGAAATATTATTTCATTAAAATAATCGAGGTGCAGGGATAAGAAAACATCAAAATGAAATTAAAAACATTTTTCGGGAGAAAATTCTCTAACGAGTAAACCATAAAAAGCAATTGATAGAAAAACAATTACAAAAATTAATAAAGGATTAGAATTTTTTTACTGAAATTAGTATTTTTTAGAATAAGATATTGGAAAAATAAAAAATGAATGAATGAATTGTAAGAGTATTTATAGATTTAAAAAAACACTGTTCATTAACCCTTAATTAGGCGTTTGGAAAATATATTTTTAAAAAATTTATATGATAGTTGGAGATAAAAAAGAACTTGAAATTATTAGCAAACAATTATAAATTTTATTAGTGTGAACAAAAAAAATCTAAATGTAGGTGCCGCCTTAAAATATATTTAGTTATACATGGTGATAAAACTATTTCTATAAAATGTGAAAATGAATAACTTTTTTTATCAAATTCAAAAGTAAATAAAAAAGGTGATGAATCAACCATGATAGTAATAATAAATTATGATAAAAAATTAATCTATCATAAATAATAAATTAAATTTTTAGCGGTATACAAACCATTATGGTGCCTTAAGCAACTATTATAAAATAAACAATAAAGAGGGGCGGCATGATCGTACTCCGGTAACCATAAAGGTAACAAATAAATGGAAGTCCTATTATGACACAATAATTAGAAGATTTTTTTTTTAATAATAGTGTGATCCTGATAATAACGTGTTATGATTATTTCATATTGTTTTGTGTAATGTTATGGTTTCATATGTATATATATATATAATTTATATTGTGCTCGTAACAATATTACGTGTATAAAATAAGAAACAAGAAGTATACCAAAAGAAAGAGAATGATATTGTTATTCAGAAGGACCATCGTAAGATGATCGCTTTATAACTTCTTATATAGCTAAAAGTTTTGACAAAATTTATTGTAAGCATTAACTAGATTTTGACCCGCGCAACCGTGTGGGTATTTTTTATCTTAAAATGTAATCTTATATATAATTGACATTTTAATGTTTGAATTTGATTATTCATATTATTTTAAAATTTTATTTTGGTAAAACTATTTTATTTTAAGATTTTATGTCAATTACAATAATATGTTACATATATTATTTGTCATCTGATCATGTTTATTACATGAATCAATTTTTTTTTTAAAATCTAATTATTTAATATCTTTTATTACATTTATACACCTATTTATTTAAAATTAGTTATAGTTAAATAATATGGTATTTGTTTCAAAGTTATATGAAGAAATTTTTCTATATATCAAATATAGGATTAAATAGGTACAAAATAATTGGTGTATTTATTTTATAAATTATTTGTATAGTATTTTACAAATATAAAAGTAGAACAAATTATATAAGTTTATATATCACTTTGTATATGCCGATTAATTAAGTTTACAAAGTATAAGAGCAGCATAAAATATTATTAAAGACATATTAATTCGTAGTGAATGTTTAAAATATAAGAACATTATAAACTATGTTACTGCATATTTACCTCCTCATTTGATATATATTTGTAATGTTTTAAATTTTGTTATTATCTTATGATCTAAAACTATATAAATAATATTTGTATATTGCTCTTGAAATCTAGATGAAAAGATACATTATAATGGTATTTTTAATTAAAAATATGATTATATTTTAGCTAAAATTATATTACATAATAATATCACATGTTAAAATTAAGAAACATATATTTAGGAATGAAATCAGAAAAAAAGATTTCATTAAAGATACTCTTATTTATTTGTTTAGAGAAAGAAAAAATAAAATAATATTGTTATGTAAATAGTAAAAATGATTAAAGCAATTATCTAGGAGATGGTCCAACTTAAAAAATCACACATGAAGTGAGTTATGTCTTCTATTTTAATAGAATAGATGGTTATGGGATCCACTTCGAAGACAATGCGTAAAATTTTGAATTTTGAAAATTGAACTGTATTTAGAAAATTTATTAAATGTATTTTTATATAAATATTTGAATTATTTAAAATTATTCTAAAACAAAAAATCAAATAGATATTCCTAAATTTTCTCTATATTTCATATGAATTAAATATTTTCATATAATTTTATCTAAAATATATGTATATTTCATTTTTCCCAAAACAAAACTTTTATATATTTAAATAACGTTTTAATTATTATTAAACACATCTAAAATTTTGTATTAAATTTTGTATTTAAATTAATTTAATATTTTCAAATTAAATATTTTATATCTAACTAATAAAATTTGTTAATAACTTTATATAGGATTTTGTATCACATGGTTAAAAATATTCCATCGATATGGACAATCAGTCTACAAATGTTATTTGAAAGTGCAATCAATTTTTGTTATTAAATACAGTGATCAGTTTAATTTTATATTTCAATAATCAGAGTATATGATTACTTTGTTGAAATAAATGTAATCATGCTTATTTTTATATATACCAACTTCATATGTTATTCATTAATGTATTATTTCTGTCACATTTCTATCTTGTGCAATTTTGAAACTACCATAGGTTTCGTACCAATTTATGCTATTAACATTAATGAGAGATGAATGATTGGCATAAAATCTCATGTGAATATGTTTATTAAAAGTCTGTCTATTATCAAATGTAGTAGTAGGTTTAAGTGTTACTTATATAACGTGATGGATGAAAGATTACAAATATTTTTTTAACCACTGAAATTTTTATTGCAATGATCCAAGATTTGTAGGTAGTACAATAAGATAATAAAATATAAATAATAAAGAGGAAATACATGTTTATAAGGACAAAGACAAACAAGATACACTGCAATTTTCAGTTTAATAATTTAAATGAAGCAAGTATTTAATAAATTGTACAGTACCTAGTATAGATTAGTAATTCATATTTAAAAACAAGTTATTAGCTTAGATTAATGTTAAATTGATTATATTTCATGTAGATACCACGAAATGGCAAATATATTTTTAGTTAGTGTTTATTTTTAATAAAATAGATATCATTAACAGCTTAAATAAAAAATTAAATACTATATGTAAACTATAAAATTGTTGTTTTTGAAAATATCATAATTATATATCATCTAATCTATTAAAACTTAAGTACAAATAGGAAATAACCCTTGCTTTTGCTTAATATTTACAAGGAATGCCACTCATATTATCCTTGCATCCAAACATCTAAAAATAAAATAAATCTAATCTATTAAAACTAAAATACAAATAAGAAATAACTCTTGGTTTTAACTAATATTTACAAAAATGCCACTGATATTATCCATGCATCCAAACATCTAAACATTAATTTTTAACAAGAAAAAAATAAAACTCGGCTAAACCCATTAATAATCTTTGTCATTGGAATTGAAGACTTTATAAAAAAATGTATATATGTTTTCCAAATTTTTATAATAAAAACAGAATTATACATATATATAGCATTAAATTAGTTTTATTTTTTTAGTTATATTCATATAAGCTACAACTATATTTGAAATAGAAAAAGATAATAATGTTAATAATTTTTGATTATAATCTGAACTTATTTATTTACAATAACAAAATCATTTAACTTTCCATACAAAATTAATGACTAAAATACATACTAATATTTATTATAAATGGTTATATATACAAACAAATACAATGTATTATTTATTTGTACGATATATATCTAATAAGAATAACCTATGTAATTTATAAATTTAAATTTTTTTATCACCATATAGTACATATACACAGTTAGGTATTGGACGGATCAAATATCCAAAGTATTTTAGGATATATAGATTCAGATATGTATTCGTTGGATTCGTAAAATTGTTATCTGGATCTGGATATTCGAACTAAAATCTGAATATACTTAGATATCCGAACCTGTTTTTTTTCATTTAAAATAAATCAAAACTAAATATTAACCATCTATTTAATCTATTTAAAATTATTATATAAAAATATTTAAAATCATTAAAATTTAATAAAATGAAAATTTTAGTTATTTTATATAAAAGTATGTATAATATACATAGATAACTACAATTAAATTTTAAATATTTAATATCCGGATCCGGATATCTATACTTAAAATTTTACTATCCGAATTTGTATGTGGATCAGTCAAATCCGTAAACTCACTATTAGAATCCTTGAATATCCATTTTTCGAAGCGGATGAGATTCCAGATCAGATAGTGGATATCGAATATAAAATTCCAGTCATATATACAGTTATATCAAACAAATTGCTTAAAATATTTGACATTTATAAAAATAACACCCGTGCATAGTTAAACATATAAAACACATCCATGTACATAAAAGCTACCCAAAATATATACATGAATGAAAATAAACAAGAAAAATTGCCAAGAATAGCATAAGTTAAGTACCACTTTGAAAAAAATATACTTTATCAAAAATATATTAACATTTAAGTTTATAATTTAATGATTATTGTTTAGGGTTTAGTGTTAAAGGGGTGAAATTGAGTTTCTAATTTTTTTTATAAATATTTTAAAAAACAATTAAGACTATTTTCATCAAAAAATTAAGATATTTTTGAAAATAATAATTCATTAAAGGTAAATTTGTGTAAAGTGGTATTAAACTTAAAGTATAAATTAAATTCTCCCAATAAACAAACTTGTGGTTGTATGGATGAAGATATAGTATTAGTATTAGATGATTACCCGCGCGCATGCGCGGAGTGAAATTAATATACTAATTATCGTTGAATATTAATCTTGATTGTTCAACCATGATGTCATAAGTCTCCAAACGTATAGTTATGGATCGTCAATATAATGTTGATGAGTAGGGTGATGTTTGTTGATATTTTAAAAAAAAATTATTTAATTTACATCGGGTTTCAATGATATCATTCAAATGTTATAATTCACCATCTCACTTCGATATGAAGAATTATATTTTTGAAATGATATTATCAAGTAATATTTGAGATCCATGCTTGCGCAGAATGAAGATTAATTATGTATAAAAATTATTTGTAGATAATATTATTTATTTTATATTAATTTACATATTATGTAATAATAAAGATATTGAATAATTGAGGAGCGAATACGTATTACGTATACAATTAATTTCGCATAATAACATAAATAAAAAAAAAATTCTTTTTATTTAAAAAAATTTTGTTGATAAAAAACAAAATAAACCATTCATTTATGTTATATAGTATATAATTAAAATCAAATGATATTAATATAGATATATAATATATTTAGTATAAATATTTATTTATTGAAGCTTGATACTCATATGATTCTATTAACATTTTTATATTTGTTGTGACAAAAATATTATTTTTATAAATATGAATATTATTTTTATTAACATGTTTATGTATTTTATATATGATATATATATATATATATATATATTTTAATTTAAACGATATTAAAATAAATGTATATATATTAAATGAGACTTCATATTCACATGATTTTATGATCATTTATATCTTGTTATGATAAAAAATTTAAACAATTGATCAACAAAAATCATCGTAGATTTTTAACAGCATTAGTAATTTATATTAAAAAAAAATCAAAATATAACAAATTAGAAAAAAATCTAGATTTTTTTATTATATACTTATGTGATTTTTAAATGTCTTCGAAGAATATAAAATTAAACAAAAATGATGGAAGATAAATATATTGTTATCAAATATTTAGTTTTCAAAATCATTAATTGTCACATATTTGTTAATCATATTAGATAATTTCGTAGCCTTTATTTAATGAAAGAATAGAAATTATTATTTTATACACGAATAACTAATCTGATAATTAGTTTAATAAAAAATATAATATATATTTAGATGTACTAATTTATTTATTTTAAGATTTTTAAAATCATTGTAGTGATAACATGTGACTACAAAAAAAAACTCGTATATATAGCTCCATGATTAATATATATAAGATTTCTCATTGTAGTGATAACATAAGATTTCTCAAAACTGCTTTTAATGATTTTAATATTCCAGGATTAATATATACAGCTCGTATATTAATATGTTATAATGACATGTGTGTACCAAAATATGCTTTAATGATCCATTTAGTATATAATTAACATATATGTATTTTATGTGATATATAGTTTAATTTAAACAATATTAAAGTATATATATATATATATACATTTTACCTGAATATATATTAAATGATACTTAATATTCATATCATATTATGATCATTTGTATCTTTTTATAACAAAAAAATAAAAACATTGTTCACAAAATTTTGATTGTAATGCTTTTACTGTTTTAGTAATTTATAGTTGTTTTTAAAAATTCATAATATAACATGTAAGCATTTTTTTAGATTTTTTATTATACGGTTAATGTGACTATTTAATTTTTTAATAATATAAATTAAAAAAAGGCATTTTTGCAAAAGTAACTCAAAACTTGGAGTCAAACAGAAAACTAACCTTTTCTGTTTGACTCATTTTTTTTTTTTTGAGATTTTCACCCCACACCTGCATTTTATCTACGAAAATGCCATTAACTTTTTTTTTGGTTTTTCGAAAATGGCTTCTTTACTGTCTCAACCTCATCATCTTCAAGTATTTACAACATTGCCACTACCATGAATAGTTCAACAACCTTGTAGTACCTGTTTGGAGCTTTTAATGCCCTTTAATGAATAGTTCAACAACGTTGTACTACCTGTCATGAACTAAAAAAAACATTTCTTTCACTTTCTCTCCATATTCATCCAAAAAACTCAAGCTTTTGATTCAAAATATTTTACGGTTGACAAAGCCATATTTCTTTCGTTTTGCTTTCGTTTGAGGTTCTGGGTGGTTGGAGAAGACCCTGTGTGCAAACGAAGTCATCTCACCTAGTTTAAGGTACGAATTAGAATTTTTTTCAAGATCTGTTCGCGTAGAAGACTTACTCTTAAGTCATCTGTATGTAGAAGACTTACTGATAAGTCTTCTGGTCAAAACGAAAGACTTAATCTAAGTCGTCCGGCTTTGTTTGCTAAAAAAAAAAACTTCAGACGACTTATATGTAAGTTGTCTACGAAAAAAGGCTGGTTTTGCATTTGACCGAATCGTGTCAGATCTTTGACTATTGCTGGACGACTCATAATTCAGTCGTCTCTGAGAAAGTTAAAATTTCAATATTTTATTCAAACTAGACGACTTAAACGTAAGTCGTCCTAGGTTAGTTTTGTAATTGAGAAATAAAACTTGAAATTTAACTTTCTCCAGACGACTTAATTGAAAGTCGTCCAGACAGACGACTTAATTTAAGGTCGTCCGGGTGAAGCAAGGTTTGACCAGAAAACTTGGGAAAACTTCTGGACGACTTTGCTTTCCTGGACGACTTGAAATAAAGTCGTCTGTCTGGACGACTTTCAATTAAGTCGTCTGGAGAAAGTTAAATTTCAAGTTTTATTTCTCAATTACAAAACTAACCTAGGACGACTTACGTTTAAGTCGTCTAGTTTGAATAAAATATTGAATTTTTAACTTTCTCAGAGACGACTGAATTATAAGTCATCCAGCAATAGTCAAAGATCTGACACGATTCAGTCAAATGCAAAACAAGCCCTTTTTCGTAGACAACTTACATATAAGTCGTCTGGAGTTTTTTTGTTTAACAAACAAAGCCGGACGACTTAGAATTAAGTCGTCCCATTTAATTTTCAATTGCAAAAGTGACCTCTTTAGACGACTTACCTTTAAGTCTTCTGGACGACTTAATTATATGTCGTTTGCGGCAATGTTTAGTGAACTTCTTCACTTTCTCTATGTTTACTAATGTGTTTTATTTTGAATATTTGCAGATGATTCATCAGTTACAAGCAGTGTATGGAGAATGGTTGTTGAAAGATTGCCGTTGGGATTTTGTGGTTGATGATCTCAAAGGATCAAGATTGTTTTTATTGAATGAAGATTCAACACATGCTGAACTTGTTGCAATGGCTCAAGAAGATTATAACCTGGACATGAGAACAGTGACTGTGGAGATTAACTACTCATTACCAGCAGAAATGATGATGGCTCTAGGCAGTCCTCCCATTCATGTTACAAGTGATAGACAAGTTCGAAACTTGCTCGAGATACTCAAAACGCATAGAGTATGTCTTTGTGTATCAAGCCGCAGCAAGGTGGAAACGGTTTCAGAGAAAAGGGAAGAAGCTGGTGAATGGTTTGAAGATGTTGGTGATAATGATGAAGCTGGTGAATGGTTTGAAGATGTTGGTGATAATGATGAAGCTGGTGAATGGTTTGAAGATGTTGGTGATAATGATGAAGCTGATGAATGTTTTGAAGATGTTGGTGATAATGAGTTTGTTGCAGATGAAAATCAAAATGGGGAGGAGGAAAATGGGGATGAGGATGCTGATAACTCTATTGTTGGTGAAACGGATCAGAATGGTGGGGATTACAGTCTTTATGAAAAGTTTCAAGATGAGGACGAGGAAGATGATGATAATATTTGTTTTGAAGAAATTGAAAAGACATATGGTAAGACAAATGCTATTGAAGGAGGAAAATCGGATGGTACCAGTATCTATGTCAACCAGAGTTTTGTTAGCAAGGATGCACTGCTTTCAGAGCTGCGGTTGGCAGCAGTGAGGGGTAGGTTTTCTTTCAGAATATACAAATCAACGAAAACTCTCCTTGTGGCAACATGTCGGGTTAGCGGTTGTGGATGGAAGATCAGAGCGAGTGTGAAACATGGGACAAACACGTTTTGGGTAACAAAGTATGTGGAAAAACATTTATGCTCAGTGGGAGACCGAATCGCTCAGCGGAGACACTGTACTCCGAAGTATGTTGGTAGTCTTTTCATTGATCGTGTTGGAATCATTGATGGGATAACTCCGCAGCATATCACTGATGCAATGAGGAACATGTTTGGCATGGCGCTTGATTACACCACTTCATACAGAGCACTGTTATATGCACAAACATTGGTGAGAGGATCAGCAGAAGAAGGGTATTCGCGTCTGCCATCATATCTCGAGCAAATCTCCATTGCAAATCATGATTCTATCACGGCTATAGAACTTGATTCTATGAAAAGATTTAAGTATCTATTTCTCTCTTTTGGAGCTTCTATCAAAGGTTTTAATTATCAGAGAAGAGTCATTGTGGTGGATGGAACTCACCTAAGTGGAAAGTATGGAGGTGTTATGTTAGTTGCAGCCGCACAAGATGGGAATTTTCAGATATTCCCATTGGCTTTTGGGATCGTGGATGCTGAAGATGATCCTTCTTGGGAATGGTTTTTCACAAAATTGGCTAGTTGTATATCTCATGACAAGCCTCTGGTGATAGTATCCGACCGGCACGCGGCCATTAAAAGTGCGTGTGATAAGGTGTTTCCTTGGGCAACCCGAGGAATATGTTATTATCACCTTCAAGATAACATTGTCAAAAAGTTTAAAGGGAAACATCTCTTGTACTTGGTGAAAGGGGCTGCTTATGCTCACACGGTTTACGATTATGACCGGTACATGGCTGAGATACGGAGTGCAAACCCGTAACTTGCAACGTATTTGGAGAATGCCAACGCCAGCCTATGGTTAAGTCTTCCCAGACCCTAAAATGACTAAATTAACTAGCTAACCACGTTATAAAATCAAATTATACTTCAATATTGTTTACTATACACAGAAATGAACACGCTTAGGTAATTTTTAAATTTGTGTTAGAATTTGTGTTAGACTTCTTAGACGACTAATAAATTGAGTCGTCTGACAAATCTTCCGGCTGGATGACTTTCCAGACGACTTAATTATTAGTCGTTTACTAAGACCATCCACAATGGTGTTACCATGATTTGTACATAGAGGAAAAATGAGTTGTAGTTATAAAAGTTGATCATCCATTACAAGTCATAGGTTTAAAAACATTTTGAAACAAGGGGACAACAACATAGAAGTCATCCATTACAAGTCCGCTAGAAGCAGATTACAATAAGACAATAGCAAGACAAACATCCATCATTTAGGAAGAGGCGAGGAAGTTGAGGCACAATCCGCAGCATCATCCCCTTGAGGAGGTGTATACTAAATCTCAGTACCACTACGACCGAAAGGAGTCACATGAAATACCATGTCTCCTTCCTTTTTGAACACGAGAATGTCACCGATGCAAAGGGAGTGTGTTTGGGCGAAGTCTTCCCAACCATCGGTGAGTCTTCTTCCTTCTTGTATAACTTCCCAAGTTTGGTGTGAAGCGTCCGATCGTAGTGTCCATTTTCCTTCGTTCGGCTTACCTTGTACATGTTTTGAGTAGAAGGCAAGTGGTATTGTCTACAAGTCAACAAAGGAGAAGATAAGCAAAGGAAATAAACAGAGGAGAAATAGAGAGCGTGTGTATACCACGCCACAGTCGAAACAAGGAAGCAGAGGCTTCAAGAAGTGAGGTTCATGCTGATTCGCCATATGCAAACAAGAAACGAATTGAAAACATTTTAATTCTAAGTCATCTGGGTCGTCCACCTGAAAGACTTAGATTAAGTCGTCTGGGTCGTCCACCTGGAAGACTTTCCAGACGACTTAATTATAAGTCTACCAAGACTTCCAGTAGAACATTTGAAAGCTGACCAGACGAATGAGAGGAGAACAAACATCCAACCTAACTAGACCACAAATCGATTGAAAGCCCCAATCTTTGAAACCCTAATTTGAAATGAAAATATCCACAAATTGCTTGAAATCACAAATCGTAACCGTAAAATGAGAGGAAAACAACATCCAACCTAACTAAACAACAAAGGAAGCGGCGGCGCTAGGGTTTAGAAGAAGCGGCTTATACTACCTGTTTAGAGGAAGCGGCGGTGAGAACGGTGAGAATGAAGTGAGATAGATAGCCGACGTTGAGAACGATGGTTTGTTCGGAAATAGTGGGAACTCGAAATCGCCTTTGATATCGCCTTTGAGAGAGAACTGTTAGGGTTTTTGCGAAAAATTAACACAGAAAAAAAATCACCTTATATATTGGGTAAATAATCTGGTTAGCTTTAAAAGTACAGTGGAAAAATTTAAGGTTTGGTCCGGTTTAGACGACTTACAAATAAGTCGTCTGGCGGATAATGTACATCAGACGACTTAATATTTAGTTGTCCGTTCACAGACGACTAAATGTTAAGTCGTCCTAGACCCTAAAATGAAACCCTAAACTAAATGACTAAATTAACTAACTAACCACGATATAAATCAAATTATATTTCAATACTGTTTACTATACACAGAAATGAACACGCTTAGGTAATTTTTAAATTTTTCAAAAACGGTTTTAATGCTTTCCAAAATTTAACCTTAAGAACACATACAATACTACAACATATGTTGATGAAACATAAACTAAAGAATATCATGACTCACTACTTTCACTCATCTATGCTGAAAACAATTGAAATTTGTTATATCTTAATTTATATCTCTTAAGACATATGTTAATTACATAATTCCCATTTTTCACTTATCAAAATATTTTTTACAAAATTTTTAAAGTCGTCTGGACGACTTATTTTTAAGTCGTCTGAACGGACGACTTGCGAGGGTTAGAAACGTAAAAAAAATTCCGTTTTTTTTTTGTTCACAAGGGGATAGTTGTAATTTCAATAGCCTTTTAAGTTACTTTTGCCTTTGACCCAAGTTTGGGTATTCTTTTGGGTTTGACTCCAAGTTTTGAGTCACATTTGGCAATTCTGCCTTACAAAAATGATGAAGAATACAAAATATATTATCAAATCTTTATTATTCAAAACATTAATTGTCACATATATGTTAATCATATTAGGTTATTCCGTAGCTTTTATTTAAGGAAAGAATGTTAAATATCATTTTATGCATTACCAATCAATATGAATGTTAATTTAATAAAAGTATAGTTTATAATTAGATGGACCAACTTTTTTCTAAGGATTCTGAAAATCATCTTGGTGATGACACGTGGCTATACTTAAAAGTTCTAATGCTCCACGATTAATATATAGGGGATGTGTTATAAATGGTGTGCTAATTGGTTTATGATGAACCATGGTACAACATAGTTAATCTTTTTTAGCATGCTTATTATTCTTAATATATAATTAGGAGTAATCTAAACTATTAAAACTGAAGTACATTTAGTACTTAACCTTAATATTTCCTAAATAATTACCATTGAATGCCACTAATATTATCTCTGCATCCAAACACTAATTCTTAATAAGAAAAAAATAAATTTGGGCTAATCCCATTAACAATCTTTGTCATTAGAATTGAATACTTCATAGAAAAGTGAATATGTATTATTCAAAAATTTATAATAAAAACAAAATTATACATATATATAGCATTAAATTAGCTTTATTTTTATTCATATTCATATAAGCTACCAACTATATTTGAACTATAAAAAGATAATAATGTTAATAATTTTTTATTATAATCTGAACTTAGTCATTTACAATAACAAAATCATATAACTTTCCATAAAAAATTAATGACTAAAATACATACTAATATTTATTATAAATGGTTATATATATAAACAAATACAATGTATTATCATTTGTAAGATATATATCTAATAAGAATAACTAATGTAATTTATAAATTAAAAAAAATTAATCACCATATGATACATATATACAATTAGGTTTAGGATGGATCAAATATCTAGGGTATTTTAGGATATACGGATTCGGATATGCATTTGTTGGATTCGTAAAATTGTTATCCGGATTCGGATATTTGGGGTTAGAATATTCATACTAAAATCCAAATACACGTAGACATCCGAACATGTTTTTATTTAAAATAAATTAAAAACTAACTATTAACCATTTATTTAGTATATTTAAAATTATTATTTAAAAAGCTTAAGAATCATTAAAATTTAATAAAATTAAAATTTTAGTTATTTTATATAAAAAATATATAATACACATAGATAACTATAATTAAATTTTAAATATTTAATATTTGGATCTGAATATCCAGACTTAAAATTTTGCTATCCGAATTTATAATTGGATCAATCAAATCCGTAAAATTATTATCATGATCCATGAATATCCGTTTTTCGAAGAGGAGTAAGATCCTAAATCGGGTAACAGATATTGAATATTAAGTTCAACTCATATATACAATTATATCAAACAAATTGCTTAAAATATTAGACATTAACAAAAATAACACCTGCGCGGACACGCGGATCAAAGGCTAGTCTTAATTATTAGCACCGACTAATATTTTCAGATGAGTGTAACAACTGAATTGCCTACTCGCCAAATTTCCTAAAATATTTAAGTGAACAAATTAAAAGTGTTACTCTCTCTGTTTCATTTTGGTTAATGTATTAATATCAAATTTTTCATTTAATAATGTTTTTAAACTTTTACACACAAATTAATATTATTTGATGTTTTTGACTATTTATATTTTGCTGTATAATTTTATTATTAGTTGAATTAGCTTTAGTTAGTGCATAAAAACAAAATAAATAAAAGGTAGCAATTTTTTAATTAGTGTGTAAAAATTGTAAACACTAACTAAACAAAAATAGAGGAAAAGGATAATTTTACATGAAGAGAATCAATCTCTGGACTTTAAAAATAATTATAAATTTTATTCATTAGATTTTACACATTACATATTATCCCTTAGAATTACAGCTTGAACCTCCGATCAACAACATCTTCAATAATCAAAAGACAAATAAAATCAGTCTCAAACTTATCCCAACATGGTAACTCTTCTCTCAAATAAAGATTATTAAACCACTGTCACTTACCACGCTAACTAAATTAATTTATGATATCAGACCTTAAGAATATTTATCATTCAAAACATTTGCAGATACTGAAAAGTGGGAACAGTATAAAGAGTGATAAAAATGTTATATACGGATTCATCAATTTAATAAACATGGATTTACTTAACAATTAAATCAAGTCAACAAGCATACAATATAACTAGGCTTCAGCACGGAACATATATCCAAAAAAATTATAAATCTATGATTCGTTCCGTCTCAAATGAATATTTCTATTTTTGATTTACTTCAATTCGAAAAATTCCTTATATTTGAAGCTTTTTTAATATATTCTTAGATTAGTTGATTTGATCTATCAATAATAATAAAAGTAATATATATATAATTAAATTAAAAATGAATAAATCATATCATAATAAAATAAAAACAATAAAATCATACTAACAACTTACACTTTTAACTGAAATTATAAAAAAAAATCAATATTAACAACGTTAATAAGAAAACTCATCATAATAACACTTGACTCAACATAAAAAATCGAACTGGATATGCAATACCCAAAACAATTTTTTTTTTGAAATAAATTAAAATAAAAAATAAACCAAATTATATCATAAAATATGTATAGATATAATAGTTTGTATGTGCAATTACATTACATATCTATAATATATACATCGTCTTTTTGGATATCACCTTTTACTATCTTTTATTCAAATATTTACAAATATCTGGATTTTTTAGATTGAATCAAAACTAAAAACGAATTAGATTAAATTTAACGGATAATATTTTCAGTCTTTTATATAACCCTTGATATATGTTTGAGTTAAATAACACGATCACTACAAATAGAAAATTAAGTTTCTGTTACAAAAAAAAATCAAGTTTCATAATTTCACATTGTAAAGAAAAATGAAGAAGGCTTCATCATTTCATTTTGATTTTTGAAGGCAATGACACTGAGTTGACAAGAAAGAAGAAGGCGATGACACTGATACGGTGATACCTAATGTTTAAGAGGGTCCAAGTTCTATTCGGACAACAACTCGTTGTATTGGCGGCCGATGAGTAGTGTTTTTATTGTATTATTATTTCGTTTACTTTGAATACTTTTTGTGTATATACGTAAATAATATAACTGCATATGAGTGCATTTAATGTGTTGTTTGGATTGAGTTCTTGGTTATATAAAAAGTGTGTTGGTTTATGAAAATGTAAATTTGACCATGGCGTAGACTCGAAAGACAGATTTGCCAGAGAAGTCGGTGTTTTAAATACTAGATTGTTTTTCCATTAACTAATTTATTTAAACGTCAGATACAAAATAATTTTGTCTAGCCATTTGTATTTCGTAGTTTTATTTTATTTTATTCATGAAATTCAAAGAAGAATTAACTTCCACTCGACAAGACAGGTTTCCCGTGCAGTGCCCATAGACCAAAAATAAAATAAAACTACATTTTCTGGTGTAAAAATAATATTAATACATTTTGGGTTTATACTGATATCACCAATCAGACAATTTTGCTTAATAAGAAAACTTTAAAACTATAGTTTGTTACACTGAAGAGCTTGCGTCGTTAAACTGACCTAGTAATGTCTGGGAGAAGAATTTAATCGAAATTATTATTGGTAATGGAATGCTCCACGATTTTAAATATGCGATATTAAGACCAAACATTTGGATAAGTCATACGCCAAATTTGCACGAGACAGAAACACTTGGAGTTTTGTAAGCCAAGTTTAAGAATGATGTGATGCTGATAGAAAATGTATCTCATTATCTAAAATGATCCAACATATTTAAAAAGAATAAATTAACTTAATATACAGGCTTTTTCCTAAAAATTATGTAAACCATGCCTAAAGAATGATGTGATGCTGATAGAACATGTATCTCTTTTAAATTAAATTAATACCCCATTTTTTTAATAAATAATGAAATCTATTTTTAGCAAATAATAGTTTTGAAGGGAAAAAGAAAGAAACGATAGACCGCATGTGAGATGGGCCAGACCTTCTGAACCAACTGGCAGTTTCTTCGAGAGACATGCATGAATGGACCCTTTCTCTCTTTTCTTACTCAAGTTTTTTTTTCTTTTACTGCTCATCTACTATATATTTACTTCTTTTTTTTTTCTCTTTTGTGTGCTAAATACTATTTATACCTTGTATATGGATTTTGTTATCTTCGTATTGTTTCTTAGTACATACGTTCCTATATCTTGCACTTTTTGTTCTGTTGAAACTATTTCTTTGGATATATGCACACAGTGGCAAATCTAGATGTAGATTTTTCTGGGTGCACAAAGCTTTTTTTTCTATCAAGTAATTTATATTAGAACCTGGATGTAATCACTGTCATGGCACATGCTGAGCTTGCTCAGCGAGGCGTCGGGAGGGTCGCCACAGGCCTGTTGAGCGGGGCGGTTGATTGGGACAAAAGATATTCACGCCGTTGAGTATGGCGGGTCTCGCGGACAGGAACCGGCGATGGTACTGAGGGCTGAAGGCGGGACGGGCCAAAAGCGGAATGCGGGACAACATTGAGGCCCGCTACACTTTTACCATCTTCTTCCTCTCACTGATTCTGCTTCACTACTTCTCTTCTTCTTCTTCTTCGATCGACGACCATAGAGCATCTTATTCTCCTAGACACAGTAGATCAACATGCATGTGCAAGGTAATTACAAGTCTATGAATTGATTCGTATATTGATAACCCAAGTTGACAAAGATAGAGGCAACCAGCTCTCTATCATGTATCATAAATTCAAGGTGGGGTTTTACATCCATGGAATAAATCGTCTCTCTCATCGAAACTTCTAGTACAATAATTTTATTTTCATACTTTTTGCAGAGTAAAGAAATTACACAATACAAATATAGAGATCTTTTTACACAATACTTTTTGCAGAGTAAAGAACTTCTTACGAAAAGTGAGGAATATTGTAGGTGAACGAATGACCTTATGGGCAGTTAAAAATCTGCAACAACAGGTATCATCACCCTTTGGCATTTCGTTTTTTCTGCCGCTCAGTTATTAATACCTGATATTAGTGTCATCATTTTCATGTTGGTAGTGTATCCATGGTTTCATTTGTGATGATAGAACCTTGCAGTTTTCTTAGCAGAAAGCTGATTATGGTCACTAAACAAAGTCAAGATAGTCATGTGCTAGCGAAATTCTCTATTAGTAGATTTCACAGACGTGCACCTAGGCTAAGTCATGATTTTCTTGATCTTAGCTACCGTTTATCCCTCATTACACCCATAAGGACAATAACTGTATAAATGTATTCCATAGAAATTATACTTCCATATTCTTCTTAGCATTGTAGTTAACATTGGTTGAGTGCAACTAGTGCAAGGAACCCCATAAATAGGATATCTATATTGTGTTTGGTATTTTCCAGTGATATATATATGTAAACCCTCAAGTAGATTTGAAACATATCTTACTTCTGAAACTCTACCAAATTAAATATAACATAAAGAACCCTCACTTGAAAATTGCTTGCATTACTATGTTGTTTTCCAATGGTTGGGGTACATGCTAGATACCTTTTTGTTTTTGGAATTGCGGCTCATTGTAATCATATGAATAATATGTACCAGGGAAATAAGGTGGTCAAAGTACCTGATGGCTCAAATCATTACAGAGAGTCATTTACTTCTGCTGGTATAGATTATTTAGCTGATGCCTTTACTTTTGCGATCATCATAGACCTTTCTCAAGTAGATTGTATCTTATGATTTCCATGTGGCCCACTAGACCAATCCCTGAAACAGTCTTTAACTGAAGACATCAGTGCTAAAAAATCTGACACTTGGGGAGTTCAAGTTAAACAAATTCCTTCAACAAGTTCGGGCACCTTAAGCAATTCAGCTACTGTGCAAGAGTTACACTATTGATATATATTTGATATATATTTTTCTGATAACCTGCTTCTCCTTTCTTTGCAATTATTATCGAAGTCTTATAGTATGGGTTAACTTACAGTAAGAGGCAAAAACTATGTGAAACTACTTTAGCTCGAAATGATAAAAAGTTCAATGATGTTACGGAAATCAGTGGCATCAATCTTTAGTCTTATAAATTATATCCCTAAATTATAATGTTTGTGTGCCTCACCAATGGGAAATAAGTAAATAATTAGTATGATTTAAAATATAAACAAAACCCTAAGACAATTATTACCTTAGGCTAAGCCGCTAAACATTAAAAACGCAGAACAACAAGAGACGACAGAGTCATTGAATATGAGTTCAAGTTTTGATCCAAGTTTTGAGCCATTGAATACAATGGATTTAGAGACTCAGCAACTCCTTGGAGCTCTTTCAGCAGCTGCTGAGGCTGATGATGGTTCATCTGAAGGATCTGATGGAGCTAAAAATAAGCAAGGAAGCAAAAAAAAAGACTTATTGAAGTTGCTGATGATGAAGATGATAGTGATGTTGAAATCAGTCCTCCACCGACCCAAGCTACTAATTTACGCAAACAATCCACTTGCATAACCGGGCGAGCCTTGAACTCCAAGAAACCAGTGTTACAATCTACTCTAGACAGTGGAATTGGATCATCTTCAAAAGCGAGTAAAAGCAAAACCAAATCTGTTCAGTTTACTATCCGTGGGGGCAGAAAAAGTTCTAGGCCGACACAAGGCAATGGTAAGAAGAATGAAGTCCATGCTGAGTCAAGCCAACCACAGAAGAAGAAGAAGAAGATTCACGAGGAGCAGCTTGATTTGGAAGGTGAATCGGAAGAGGACGAAATGGATAATCAGAAAGAGGCCAGACATTGGTCTGATGTATGGATCGATTTTTCTATGATTCGAAAACCCAATGGTGAAGAGAAAGCTAAATGCAATCATTGTAAGAATGAGTATGCATGGAGCTCCCACTCGCACGGAACAACTGGTTTGAGAAGGCATTGTGATAGATGAAAACTTTATCCAAGGAATCTTCGAACCAAAAAAACTTGATGCTGAAGCCAAATTTGTAAGTGGCAAGTATGATCATGTTGTGTTCAGGCAGCTGGTAACCAAGACTATAATTCATCATGACCTACCTTACTCTTACGTTGAGTATGAGAAAGTCAGAGAGACATGGAAGTACTTGAATGCTGATGTCAAATTCATTTGCCGTAACACAGCTAGAGCAGATGTCTATCGTTTTTATGAAAATGAGAAAGAGACATTGAAGAGGGAATTGTCTAGTCTTCCTGGAAGAGTAAGCTTCACTTCTGATTTATGGTGATCATTGAAACGTGAGGGTTATATGTGTGTAACATCACATTACATTGACCGGAATTGGAAGCTGAACAGTAAAATATTGACGTTTTGTGCTCTCCCACCGCCTCATACAGGTATGAATGTTGCAATGAAGCTTCTTGAGTCACTGGAAGAGTGGGGACTAGAAAAAAAATGTTCTCTCTCACATTAGATAATGCTACAAGTAATGATTCAATGCCAAGATATTGTGAAAATCTCAGCTGCTTTTGAGGAATGATTTGTTGTGTGGAGGTGAGTTTTTTCATGTCAGATGTGCAGCTCACATACTTAACCTCATTGTACAAGATGGCTTGAAGGTTATTAAAGACTCTTTGCACAAATTTAGAGAGAGTATTAAGTATGTAACAGCATCAGAGATGCGTGAGATGATGTTTGGAAAATGTGTGGATGCTGCTGGTATAAAAAGGAATGATGGTTTGATTATGGATGTACAGACAAGATGGAATTCAACATTCTATATGCTTGAAAGAGCCCTTTCATACCGTGAAGCGTTTGTTAAGTTGGAGATATTTGATAGGAGGAACTACAAGTTTTTGCCTACAGATGAAGAATGGAGCAGAACATCGAATATATGTGTTTTTTTGGAGAGCCTTTTGCTAAAGATTACTAGTTTGATGTCAGGTTCGAAATACCAACAATCGAACTTGTATTTCCTACCAGGTATGGAAAGATCCATAATTGGCTCCAGGTTAAATAAGGAAAGCGATGATGAGATTGTTCGAAACATGGTGATACCGATGAAAGAGAAGTTCGATAAGTATTGGGAAGAAGTTAGTGATCTTTTTGCAATGACAGCTGTCTTTGATCCACGCCTGAAGCTTCTAGTTGCAGAATATTGTTTAGATAGGCTTGACATGAGTACACGTGATGCAAAAATGAAGAACTTGCGTCTGAAGCTGGAAACTTTGTTTGAATCATACGACAAAAAATCAAAGTCAACCTCACCTTCTACAGAGCCTCGTGAGATAGATCAACACAATGTTCAAGGAGGACTGAAAGAAACGTTTGAGAACTATGATGTAAGTCTCATGTTCTGTTTTTTTTTAAATTAATTCTAAACATTCGTTTTTTACATTTTTTTAAAATAAAAAAAACACTACAGGATTTTTTTGCGTTTCGCAAAATTAGTGTTGATGCGAGTGGCAAGACAGCTCTCCAAACTTATCTTGATGAACCTCCGCTAGATATGGATAGCTTTGAAAGCTTGGATATTCTCCAGTGGTGGGAAGATAATACTCGTAGGTATGGCAATTTGCCAGCAATGGCTTGTAATCTGCTTAGCATTCCAATCACAACAGTGGCTTCAGAATCCTCCTTTAGCATCGGTTCACGAGTTTTAAACAAGTACAGGAGCCTTCTACTTCCAAAAAATGTGCAAGCTCTGATATGTAGTAAGAATTGGATAAAAGGATTTGAAGCTTATGAACAAGGTAAATTATTCACATTATCATAGGTTTTAGGGTAACATGTTCTTTAAACCTAATTAACTTCAATTTTTCTTTATATTTTCAGAAGATGAAATGGATGGTGAAGAAGAGAGAGTACCATCGTTCGAATCCATTGTCAATGATGAAGTTGAAGAAGAAGAAAAAAATTGATTTTTATTTTGGTTTGGTGTTTTGATTTTATTTACACTATGGATTTCGTGTGCGCTCTATTTTCCTTTTCGGGTTTTATCCCAATGGGTTTTCCTGATAAGGTTTTTAATGAGGCCACATTGTTGGATTTGCTTATTGTTCATTTACATTAGCATTTGATACTCAATTTGCCATTTTTACTTCAAAACACTCCAAACTCGTTTAACATATACCTAAAATTGCTTCATAAACTTAACACTCATTTAGTCAAGATGTTGCTATGAACTAAGAACTATATAATGTTGTGTGTCTTAAGAGCGACTGTTGTAAGAAGTAAGAACTATATAATGTCGTTATTTGTTATGGGTTAGCATCTTGTGTTTAACTGATTCGTAGAAGGACTTTTGTTGTGTTCTTATCTCTATTGGCTCTTTTTTTTACAGGTAATATGCGCAGGGTTCATAGAGATCGGAGTCCCGCGGGCCGACCCGCCAAGGACCTGTGCAAGTCGCGGGTCGGGATTGGGCTGCACTTCTCGAGACCGCGTCCCGCGCGGGCCTGTACCGCCAAGACCCGCATCAATCTAATACCGCAGCGGGGCGGGCTTAGGCGGGTCGGTACAACCCAATTGCCATTACTAAT